>CATIWM010041055.1:0-10140 GCA_949671775.1 Mallotus repandus | reverse complement strand
TTACCACCACTTTCGATTTGTCCCAGTTATTACCCTGGGTGGCGACTCCTCATCTCCACGCCATGTCTTTGTGACAATGGTTAGTGTGTTCCCTAGAGCCCTGAGCTCAAACAGTGTCGCGGTTGCAATAAACTTGGGCGCTCGCTAAACCCCACCGTCTACAGTGCTTCCTCATCCCACTATTGAGCATTCGCCTGAGAGTGGCTTTCCCTGTCCTTCGTGATGGATTAGGAGGACGTCTGGTTTGATCGAGAGTCCTACAGAGGTTAGGGTCTCTTGAGTAGATTGGCCCACAGTCAGGTATGGTGCATTTTGATTTCACTTTCTCATTCTTTGACAACCTTTTGCTTATTTGTTTCTCAGGCAGATTTGTCCCTGCTAGTGGATGGAGTGAAAGGGCTGGTCAATTGAGATGAGGGTGGCTTGGCACCTGACATAGAGGAGGGTCTTTTTGCCCGGCCTTGTTGACAAGGTGTGGTACCTAGGTGAGCGAGTCTATCGCTAGTGGGATGGACCATTCTTAAGGAGAGTTCCTGTTGCTCCTCATGGGGATATATTTTGGGGTTGAGAGCTTGTTGGAGAGGAGCTCGATGGAGTTGAGAGAGGGTATCCTTTTGAGGATTTCCTGGAGGGAGCTCATTTCTCTTATATGATGACTCTAGTGCCACAGTTGATTGATGTTGTGACTAATGAATTTGTTGCACCTCTACCTCCTCAGGAAAATCCTTCACAGCCTTCGGGTTCTAGAGCTGGGACTTTATGTACATCCCTGGGTCGTTCCGCTTCTAGGGTAGTATCTTTTGATTCGGTATGCTTCTGAGCTATATGTCTTTTTTCTCTGTTATTAGATAAGCATTTAACAAACTTTGTTAGTGATAAACTATAAATGACATAAGTTATGAGAGTTTATCTGCAACGTTATGGATGTCGTCGAAGGAGATCATATGAGGAGAGTGGTCCTAGGACTGAGGGGACGACACATGCAAATAGTATGGAATCTAATGGTGCCGTTCTTTGTGATTTTCTGAGTGCGGTGCCTCTGATATTATACAGGCTATCAGTTACAGAAGTGGAAGCACTATTCTCTTTACCCAAAGCAGGTACACCACTATCAGATGTAGTGCCTGCAGATGCTACTCATGTTAGTCTCTTAACTCTGCAAGGGTTTTCCTCTTTCCTTGATTTGTACATTATTTGAGTTTTTTGTTTTGTAGGTGCCTGTTTCCATTGCTCAGTCTTGGTATACTGCTACGATTAGCGCATATGAGTACTTCATGGAGTTTACTAGGGCACATAGCATACTGCCTTCTTTCTTTATTGACTTGTACTTGTTTTATGCAAATGCATGTGTTTTTATGAATGCATGAGATGTGATTCATGATGTTTATCTAATGCAGAGTGAGTACTTTCTCACTAATTATGAGTGGGAGAGGGAGTGAGCACCTTATCATGAGTAGATCGATCAGCTGCATGTGTGACTGGCAGCTTTTAAGATGGATGCAGAGGATGCAGAGCTTGGCTTAGATGATGGAGTTGCCTGAGTGGATTCAGCTGTTGTTCTTGATGGCACCCATAGCCGATGTAGTTGTTTAGGAGGGTAGGCATAGGTTTTTGGCTATGGTTGTTCAATATTGTACTATTTTTTTGAGGTTATGGACTTTAGGTATTATATCTTGGGCATATGTCCCTGTGTTTATACTGGTGGCTATTGTTGTTGCATTCTAGAATGACTAACTTGTAACATTTGCTCGTTTAAATATGACCGTTCTGTCTGATTATTCTGCTTCATCTACCTCTTTATTTTATTTTTCCCTCTTTTGCATAGGGCGTCTCTTTTAAGAGCTCTTCGCACTTATTTGGGTATATTTTTCTTCCCTCTTTTGCCTAGGGCGTCTCTTTTCAGAGCTCTTTGCACCTAGCTGGGTTTTTTTTTTTAGGTTCGACGATAGTGGCTGGCAATCTGGAGAAAAGATAATGAAATAGGTAAGAATTGAACTGTAAAGCATGTAATGAAAATATGCAAATTATACTTAGCATGCTCAATGGATTCGGATTATAATAATGTATTGCATTTCCTCAAATGTACTGACATGATTTGACAAGCATTTGCATATTTACTGAATACATTTAAGAAAAGCACAGTTGCATTTATACAAATTTTGAATTGACGGTACCCCTGTCCTTAGTCAGCCTCTTCAGGTTTTTTAATTAAGTTTTTTCTCTCGTTTCCCTAACTTTTGCCTACGCCGCCCTTTTGGGTTTTCAACCTAGCTGGAAATCCCCTAATTTTTGCCTGAACTGCCTTTTTTTTTTATTTTCAACTTAGTGGGGTCTTTTTTTTTTCATACGCTCTAGATATAGTGTTTCTTCAAGCGGTCTGTGTTGGTAGGCTCAGACAACTCATTTCCTTTAGAATCCATCATCTTGACAGCTCCTCTTGATAGTACAGTTTTGACCAGATATAGGCCTTCCTAGTTTGGCCTAAATTTTTCTTTAGGGTCTGAGACATTCTGTTTAGCTTGCTTTAGCACCCAGTCTCCTGCTTTCACACTCTTGTGTTTGACTTTCTTTTAGAAGGCTCTAGCCAGTCGAGCTTGATATAACTGCGTATGATATAATGCCTTAAGTCCGTGACTGTCTAGAGTAGCGAGGCTATCATGCCTTTGCTGAGCCCTTTTTGATTCGGGTAGTTCGGATTCAATTGCTATTCACAGTGATTTGATTTCTATTTCCACTGGGAGTACTGCTTCGGATCCATATACTAGTGAGAAAGGAGTGGCTCTTGTTGAAGTTCTGACTATTATTATGTATCCCCACAATGTGTATGGTAGTCTATCTGCCCAATCACGGTAAGTTTGAGTCATCTTTAACAAGATCTTTTTGATGTTTTATTTGCATCATCGACCACCCTGCTTGCTTGTGGTCGATAAGGTGAAGATTTGTGATGCTCCACCTTATAACTCCTCAGTAATTCCCTCACTTTCCCTTGGAACCAAACACCATTATCTGAAACTATATGATGGGGAATCCCATATCGGCATAATAGGTTTTTTCTGATGAACTTTGCCACTTGTTTTGCCCCCAGTTTTGTGTATGATTCTGCTTCAACCCACTTTGTGAAGTAGTCAATTGCCATTAGGATAAACCTGTATCCATTCGAGGCTATTGGGTGAATTTCTCCATTTATGTCTAACCTCCATGCTGAGAAGGGCCACAGAGAAGAGATAGAGTGCAACTCTATTGGGTGAAGATGGCTGATATCCCCGTGAATTTGGCACTTGTGGCACCTTGTTACAAATTTAATGTAGTCTTCCATTATTTTCATCTAAAAGAACCCTTGTCTCATTAGCTTCTTAGTTAGGATGGCACCATTCATGTGTGGACTGCAGACACCCTCGTGTCCTTCTTCCATTACTCTAGCGGCTTGTGTCTCATCCAGACATCTGAGTTGTATCCTGTCTAAAGTTCTTTTGTATAATACACCCTGGTGTGATGTGAATTTTGGTGCCAGTTGTTGGATGACTACCTTGTCTTTTTTGACTGCCTTCTCAGTTTAAATTCTCTTTATGAGGTATTGTTGTATATCGTAGAACTAGGGTTTGTTGTTTGCTTTCATTTCTACTATTTTGAGGCATTTGTGGCTAGGTTGCTCTGATTTGAGTAGGATTAGAGGCTTCATGGGCATTTTGGCCAATCCTTCCCATATTAATGCTAAAGAAGCAAGTGCGTCAGCCATTTGGTTGTGGTTTTTAGGGAGATGGATGAATTTGCATTTTTAGAAAGATAAGGCAAGCTGCTATAAATGGCTCATGACCTTAAGTGTTATTCTTTCAGTTCCTATTCTTCTGTTGTCTGATTGATTACCAACATAGAATCCCAAAATATTTCCACTTCTGTCACTCCTAAAGCTATCAAAGCTACTATGCCAAGTGCACATGCTTCATATTCTGCCTCATTGTTCGTAGCCCTGAACACTAGTTTCTTAGCAATTGGCACCACTTCTCCTTCTGGTGTTAGAAGTATGATCCTGACTCCTACTCTGAACTCCTACACTGAATTGGTTGATTGCTCCATCAAAGTACATAAGCCATCCTTGCACCTCGATGGTCGTGCTGAGGTCAATTGGGAAGTCTAGTTGAATTTCTTTTGAATTTGGAATCAGGTTGAGGGCTACGAATTTAACAACTTCTTTTCCTTTCATTATCTTCTTAGTCATATACTGCACATCAAATTTTATGAGTAGAATGAGCCACTTGGCGAGTTTTCCCACTAGGGATGGAGCTTCGTATAGATGCTTCATAGGATCCATTTTGGACACAGCTTGAATCTTGTATGATTGAAAGTAGTGTCTGAGGTTCTTTATTGCCCATACTATTGTTAGACATATTTGTTTGACTTGACTGTACTTTTCCTTATAATGCAGCATTTTCTTACTCATGTTGTAGACTGCATGTTCTGCTTCCCCTTTTCCCTCTTGGGCTAACATTGCACCAATTGCATTCCCTTCAATGGCTAGGTACAAGGTTAATGGTAACCCAGACTTGGGTGGTTTTACAACTGGTGGATTGGCTAGGTAGTTTATGATTTTTTCAAATGCTAACTGATATTATTTATTCCATATAACTAGCTGATCTTTTCTAAGTAGATTGAAAATCGGCTCGCAAACTGCTGTTAACTTGGCCATGAACCTACTTATGAACTATAGCTTCCCTAGAAACCCTCTGATTTCTTTCTTTGTTTTTGGTGCTGGCATTTCTCTAATTGCTTTTGCCTTATCTGGATTCACTTTGATTCCATTCTGGCTGACAATATATCCCAGCATCTTGCCTGAAGTCACCCTAAATATGCACTTTTTAGGATTAACCTGAGGCTGTACTTTTCAACCCTTATGAGGAACTTCTTGAGAGCAGCTAGGTGCCCTTCTCTGGTTTCTGACTTAACCATCATGTCATCTATATATACTTCAACCTCTTTATGTATTATGTCATAAAATATAGTTGTTGCCATTCTTTGGTAGGTTGCACCTGCATTTTTCAGGCCAAAAGGCATTACCCTGTAGCAGTAAGTACCCTATTTTGTTATGAAGGACGTCTTTGCTTTGTCGATGATGGCCATCAGAATTTGATTGTATCCCAAAAATCCATACATGAAGGAATACATTACATAAGAGGCAGTGTTGTCTATCAGCACATCTATGTGAGGTAAAGGGAAGTCATCCTTTGGGCCTGCTTTGTTTAGATCTCTGATCAACATAAATTCTGATCCTTCTGTCTTTCTTTGGCACTGGCATGATGTTTGCTAACCACTTCAAATAATCTACCACCTCTAGGAACTTAGCCTTGATATGCTTTTTGATGTCTTCTTTTACCAATTGGGCCCATTCTGGTCTGACTCTTCTCAGCTTCTACTTTACTGGTTTACACCCTTCTTTAGTGGGAATGTAGTGTTGAGCGATGTCTCTGTCGATGCCGGGCATGTCTTCATATGTCTAAGAAAATACTTTTGAATATTTTATTATATTTTTTCAATTTCTTTCCTCTCTTCAAGCGTAACATCTTTCAAAATATGCAAAATACGTGCTTCATTTTTTGTGCTAATTTTAAATGCTTTAGTGCATATGAAATGAATGTCAAATATGCAAGTATTTTGATCAATGCAATGCACACTACCATGAGAAAGGACATTGAACAAGTAAGCAAAAATTGATTTCATTACATTAACTTTAGAGTTCATTACATCATCAGTTTCAAATAAAGAAAAAGTACAGAGATCATCTCTAGTGGTAGTGTCTTCAAATAGAATGTCATCAATGTTTGATTCAAGGATGGCAGTAACTTCCTTGCAGTTGAGGATCTCAGTCTTGGATTCTAATCCCATATTCTTCATCAGTTCTTTAATATCAATCTCAATGATATCTTCTGGTGGGCGTTTTCCCTTAGCACAGTCAATAACATCTTTGAAGATTTCAAAGCTAGGTTTCTCAACCCCTTCCTTTTCCTATTTCTCTGTCTATCCCTAGTATATTTTAGTTGAGCCTCCTAGAATAAAAAAGGTGGACTTCTTAGTTCCAGTGTCCTTTTTAAGATCATACCCCAGGCCATGTCTGCTGGTTTATCCTAAAAAATTAGGGATTCTATGACTCTAATGTACCTTCCACCCAGTCCATTTTTGGGCAGGTATTGCATCTTTTTCATCATTGCAACAACCTTTGGGTTGACCTAATCTTTATGGATTACAGAGATTTGGAAGCCTAGTGGCACTGTGTTCAAGCAAACGATGATATTATTGGTTTCAGCCGAAATAGAGACAACTATCTTTGAGTGGGAATTTGATCTTCTGGTGTACGGTAGAAGGTATGCCTCCTAATGGATGGAACCAAGGTCTCCCCAATAGTAGAGCAAAGGTTAGAGGGATGTCAAGGACAGTGAACTCTGCTACTGATTCAATATCCCATACAGTGACTACTGCTTTGAAAATCCCTATGACTAGCTTTTTAGAGTCATCATAAGCTCAAATAATCACGTTAGATTCCTCTAGGTCTTCAACATTCATTCTGAATTTTTGCAACAGCCTCACAGGGCAAACATTGATGGCAAATCCATCATCCACCATAACATATGAGGTCTTCTTAGATTTGACTATTAGCTGTATGAACAGAGGATGATTATGGACACTTCCTTTAGGAGGCAGATCTTCATCTGAGAAGATGATTGCATTAGAAGGGGCTTTCATTAGAGAAGCTATCATTTCACAAGGCGAAGCATCAGTCATGATCTTTGCATCATCAAGAGCCCTGACTAGAGCATCTTTGTGCTTCTTAGAGGCCATAAGCAAATCACAAATACTGGCTTATGCCTAAGTTTTCTTAAGCTGCTTAAGAACCTAATCATCTTCTTTCTTAGTCGGAGCCACATCACTTGACATTTCTTTCCCCTTGGAGACATCCTTTTCCTTTTCAGGAGGCTGATAGACTCTTCCACTGTGAGTTACATGATTAATTGAGGGTTGATGTTTTTTAGCTATCTACTTCTTATTATGTGGTGTCTCTTGACTGGTTGCTTTTACGTTATTACCCTTGTTCTAGAAAATGATCTCAGAGTCATCATATTCCTAAGTATTTGTGCCTTTTTTAACTTCTTCATCAGAGTCGTACCAGATGTCAGTTCCCATGACTTATAGATTTAGAAACTGGATGATCCTGGTCATTTTGTCTTCTTCATCAAACTCTTCTCCCCATCCTGAGGGCACTATATCCTCTAGAAGGACATGAGTTGTTGAAGGTGTATTGTACTTGACCTTGAAGTCAAATTTTCTAGATGGCTAGCCTAGTATATCCCACACTTCAAGTTTGTTTTGCTTAACTTTGAGGCTTTTATCTATTTCATACAGATAAGGGCAATCAATCACTTCGCCATTCATAGGAAGGGCTACATCTCTAGCCCTCCTTTGCATCATCAAGTTAGGAGTGAATGCTAGGGGTATTGAAATATATTCAAATGTGGAAGGGTCTAATTCATCCTCACTAGAGTCATAGCAGTCAAGAATCAGACTTAAAAGTTCATCTTCTGAGATCATTAAGAATTCTTTTTCTACTTTGACCTCTTATTCTTCTAGGGTATCCTGAATGGCTTGAAGATTGTTTGGTAAGAATTTCGGGTAGGCCATATGAAATCTTGTTGATTTTTTTTAGAGGCATGGCTCGGTAATTTGGAAGGTGGTTGGTTTTGACATTGGGTTGTCTTTTAGGATCATCAATCTTTCCTGAGTCACAGAGGTCTTGGATTGCATTTTTTAGAGTTCTGCAAGTGTCAGTGGCATGGCCGGGCATTTGGTGGAAGTGGCAGAATATGTTCTAGTCGATTTGTGGAGGCAAAGGATTTGGTAGTGGTTTTGGTTCTCGTGGTTATAGGAGGTTCTTTTGCTGAAGTATTTGGAAGACCTCGGATAGTGGGAGGTTAAAGTTAGAAAAGCTTCTCAGTGGCCTGTTGATGATATTGACAGACGATGGGTTAAAGGTGTCTGGTTGAATTTGGTTTATCTCAGTAGTTCAGGTGAAGGTGTTTTTATTTTGGGTGTTGGTTTGAGTGTTTCGGTGGAAAGTGTTTCTGGATTGTTGGGTTTCCTCATATTTGATTCTGATTCCAACTTGATGAAGTGCTAAAAAATCAGGGTAATGGGCAAAGATCATTTGTTTTCTGAAATGGGGTAATGACCCTTTGATTATCAATTCTATCTGCTTATCCTTCAGAGGACAATTTCTCATCTTGATAGCTTTGGCTCACCATCTTGCAACATAATTAAAGAATGATTCACCAGACTTCTATTTCGTAGTTTCTAGATCTTTATGAGTTATATCTAACTGAGTGTTGTATTCATATTGCTTGATGAATTTTTGAGTCAATAGCAACCAGTCACTCTTAATTTCATCCTCAAGGTCAAAGAACTATGTTCTTGGTCCCCCTTCTAGTGATGTGAAAAAGAATCAGACAGGCTGTGATTTTGTAAGCTTAGCAGTAGCCATGAAGGTGGCGTATTGCCTTAAATGGACCCTCAGATCCCTAGTTCCATCAAACTTGGCAAAGTTTGGCAATTTGAAATCATCAAGCAGTGGTTCATCTTTGAACAGAGCTAAATCAGTGAAGCTTTTGGATTCCCGAGACCCTTTGTCTTTGAAGGTGAATTCTAGCTGAGCCATCATGTTGGTTAACAGTTTGACCTCCCCTGCTGATTCAGGTTTGGTCAAGTCATCAATCTTAGCAGCTTGTTGTAGAGGTATTTTAAAGGCATGATAATACTCATCATCATCTTCAACCTGTACAGGAGTATGAAGGACACCCTTTCCTCTGTATGCTCACAGGTGGATAGATGTAGATCCTTCATTTATGGGAGTAGCAGCATGGTTTCCCTCTTAGGAGTTTCTGGTTTGAACATTAGTGGCTTTGATTTGGGCTTGGAGGATTACTGATATCGTGCCACCAGTAAGCAATTTTTGAATCCCCTCTTTTAGCTTATCCTCAAATTGTTGACATGAAGTGTCTTTTGAATCACCCATGTTGAGATCTCATTTACTGCATATTAGTGAGATAGAATAAACAAATGATGAATGATACATGCATGGGATGCGCCTGTAAAATAATACAATTAGCATGTATGCATGACGTGCTCATGCATAGTCTTATTATGATGGATACAGATGGCTGCAAAAAGACGTGGTTAGTATATGTTGTCTATATGTATGTCATGTATGCATGATTATGTAAGAGATTGTTAAGTTTTCCTACACAAGGAACAAACCAATCATAAGCAAGCTCTTGCTTCCAACCTTATCGCACCATGAGGTTATTAAATCTCTTTCCTAGGTGGGTTTTGACCCGATAGTCAGTAGGGGACTATTGTTCTGCTCTCAGACTGGGCTGTTTCGATTTGTATTGATGAGAACAAAAAGGTAAACTAAGGAACAATGCTTAAATACACTTAAGGTAAGCGTATAATGTCAATGTGAGGACCAGTCGTTGGGTCACAAATGGCGTCTATAGTCCTTACACGCCCGTGTGTGTAGGGGTTATAGCCAATAAAAGGGGTCCAATTTCATGTCCTCACATTGATATTCGATACGTTTACCAAGAGGCATGAAAGCATTGTTTGATAGTTTACGATTTGATTCTTTTAACACAAATGTCTGCAATCTAGTCGAATTCCTGACCCATCTGTTTGATTTGATAAGGATAAATGGATGACACTCATAGGTTCTATCATCGAAAGATATCACTATTCACCAGTTCTCACAGGCTATTCATACTAAGGTGAATGATTCTTATCATTCCTTGCACATCGGGCTTATGCAAGGTAGACAAGGATCACACAGTCTAAGTGTGAGCAGTCTGTGAGACCGAATGTAATGACACCAATCGACGATGGAAACTAAAAGCGTCATAGCATTTTTGAATGTCAGGTCAAACGGACAACATCAGGGCTAGCATGCAAAGCTTGGTAGGATCCTAGTGGAGATTTCTAGTGGTTTATTTACATGGGCTGAGTCGAGGGTATAAGGCTAAGGGCTTCTTTAGCGAGAATGGCCCCCCTTGACTAGGGTTACGGACTACGATCAGTGAGTCTAGCATTCTTTTGATAACTTGGGTC
>CATIWM010041001.1:0-11278 GCA_949671775.1 Mallotus repandus | reverse complement strand
AAAAATCGAGAAACTAACAAATCTGGATGCTTAATGAAGCGCCAAGCTTGTTTACTTAACATGGCAAGATTGAAATCTCAAAGCTTTTTGAAACCCAAGCCACCACTACTTTTAGGAACACATAGACTATCCCAACCCATCCACTGAATACCCTTGCTATTAGACCTGCTACTCTGCCACCGGAAGCCATTCATCAATCTCTCAATGCTATCACAAAGGGACTTCGGCAAAAGAAACACATTCATAGCAAAATTGAGGAGTGTTTGCACAACAGTCCTTAAAAGAACTTCTTTCCCTTCCCTAGTTAGGATCTTACTATTCCAACTCTGGAGGTGTTGCCATACTATGTCTTTAAGGACTTCACACTTACTTCAGCCAACAAGACTAGGAAGACCAAGGTACTTACCCTGATCAAGAGTAACATTAACTCTTAGCAAATTACAGATGTCAGTTCTCATTTCATCATCCACATTAGGGCTGAAAAGCACATTCAACTTCTGAAAATTCACAACTTGTCCAAAGGCCAATTCATAGAGAAGAAGAACATCTTTAATAGCTTAGCTCTCATCATGGTTTGCCTGAAAAAATAAATAGCAATCATCTGCAAAAAACAGATGAGTTATCGAAGGCCCCCCCTCTACTAACCCGGCAACCATGAATCAATCTTTGCGCTTCTCTTTGCTTAATAGGAGAGATTAGCCCCTCGGTACATAATATAAAAAGATAAGGACTAAAAGGGTCACCTTGCCCCAACCCACACTCAGGAATAAAAGGATCAGTGACACTCACAACATGAATAATTGAGTACCGAACCAAAGACACATAGCACATAATCATACTAACCCAAGCTTCACAAAACCCCATCCGAATCATCATATTTCTTAGGAAAGACCACTCGATTCGATCATAGGCCTTGCTTATATCAATTTTTAAAGCAGCTACTCCAGATTTCCCTTGCTTTTTCCTCTTTATGTAATGCATGATCTTAAAAGCAATCATTATGTTATCTGTGATCAATCTTTTGAAAATAAATGCACTCTAAGATTCCAAAATCATATTAGGAAAAACAGACTTCATCCTATTGGTGAGAATTTTGGCCAAAACCTTATAGATAATATTGTATAAGGCAATCGGCCTAAGATCAGAAACATAAACTGGATTCATCTTTTTTGGAATGAGAGCAATCAATGTGTCATTAATATTCTTAAGGAGAGAACAAAAACGAAAGAAAATTGAACAAAACTCCACCATATCACTTCCCACGATAGGCCAAAATTTCTAAAAGAACCCTGGGTTCATGCCATCTGGACCTGGAGCCTTATCAGGCAATGCTAAAAATAGCCATTCTAACTTCATCGGACTCAATTATTGCCATGAGCGCAGTATTCTGATTTGCAGAAATCACCAAAAAAATACCATAAAAAATATCACTAAAAACAATCCCCTTGGAAGTGAAAATCTTTTGAAAGTAAGAAGTAATAACCGAATCCAAATCCCTATTACTATGATGCCACAAATCATCATCACCTTTAATTTTATCGACCCAATTATAACTCTTTCTAGAAGAAGCGTAGGAGTGAAAAAACCAAGTGTTTGAGTCCCCATCTGTTAACCAATATTGTTTTGCTCTTTGCCGCCACCAAACTTCTTAATCATGAAGAGCATCATTATAGGCCAGTTGGGCTTGGTTGAATTTCATATTACCCAAAGCATCTCTATGAGAATGAAGCCTTTTAATCTGAACCCAAAGATCCCTTATCTTATCATGCAAAATCTGAGCAAAATCACAACCCTATTTTACTAGAGCATTTCCGCACCCGATGATTTTCTCCTTAATAGAAGACGACTGGCAATTACTCCAACATTCAACCATAAGATCAAAACATTCTTACCTCCTTAACCAAGCATTTTCAAATTGAAATCTTCTAACATAAGGCACAAAGCGAACAAAACATAGAATCAAAAGAATTGGGAGGTGATCTAAAGATGAGACATCCAAAAAGGAAGCCTTAGTTTGAGGAAATTTTTGAATCTAACTCCTTGTAGCCAGTGCACAACCAAGCCTATCTTCTACCCATTGAGGAGTTCCCCTTGATCTTTCCCATGTAAACTCATACTTTTCCATTCCTAAATCTATCAACCCACTGTCTTCAATAGTAGACCTAAAACCATTAATGAGCCACTGAGGATGGGAAACACGACCCCTCTTCTCAGATGCAACCAAAATGTTATTGAAATCCCCCATAATAGCCCATTAAAGATTCTAAAGCTGAGCAAAGTGACTTATAAGATCCCAAGACTCACGACAATTTCTCTGATCTGGATGCCCATAATGCCAGTGAAGCACCACACACCACCATTCCCATCTGTAATTTTAGCATCTATAAAATGAGAGGAATGGCCTAAAATTAAGACCATATTTTCCTCCTTCCACAAAAGGGCCAAGCCCCACTATGACCAATGTTATTTACTACAAACACACCATCAAAGCCCAATTTTTGTTGGACCACTTTCAACTTATCCAAAGAAGCAATAGTTTCTGAAAGAAAAATAAGATTGGGTTTTTTTAGTTGGATAATATCAAGGACTTGAATTGCTTGTAGGTTGCCCAGTCCACGATAATTCCAAGCTAAGGCACTCATTTTGTCTGGCAGGCCTGGAGACCACAGCCTGCCAATAAATCATTTTTTGGGTCTAGGGAATCAGATTAAACTTAGGCCAGCCCATCATTATTCAAATTATTAGAAACCACTAGCTCCTACCTTGCACATTTAAAATTGGTAACAACCACACCATTATCTGCACTTTCCATTTCTACGTCCCCCTCACCATGGTCCTCAATATTTCCCGTACCAACCTTCTTACCTTTACTACTTGCTGAATCAATTCCACCTTCAGTGCCCTCATAATCACCTTCTTTTTTTTTGCCCACTCCCTCCCTTTAACATAGGCATTAAATTTGGCTTTTCCATATCCATTTTTGTAGCATTGCTGAACTCGGTTCTTGACTCACTGAGTCTAGACGGCGACTCCATTCTCAACCACAGTTCCCCAACATTATTTCCCATCCTCTGATTCCAGCCAACATCCAAATAACATAATGTCTTATTACTTCTGCCATCGCTGAATTGAACAATTTTTCACAAATAGAGTCACTATAGCCAAGCTTGCCACAAATGAAATAGAATTGCTTAATTTGTTCATGTTTAAAGTCCATCCAAAACCATTCTTCCCCTTCCCTTTTGAGTTTTATCTTTTGCTTTAAAGCTTTTGAAAATGCCCTAGAGGGGGGGTGAATAGGGCTATCGAATAAAAATCAAAACTTAATAACAAATAAGCAAAAATGAAAGAATGTTGAGAAGGAAGAATGATGAACACGAGAATTTAAGGAGTTTGGATTCTCAACAATCCTACGTCTCCACCTAACTTATCCCCAAGTTAGGATTTTGAATCACCACAATCTATTCCCTTAGATTTATTTTTACAATTTGAGTTTTAGGCTCAACTCAAACCTTACAGCTTGAGTTGACCTAATTCCAACTCTCTTTCCTCTTGTTTGAAAATCGAATATTTACATCCCTCAGTTTTAATCTTGTCAACATTTAAGTCCCTCTGTTAACTTTTCTGTTAGATTTTTTTTTATATCAAAATACATTTAACTCCCCCTATTTATAAAGATTAACAGTTTAAGCCCTAAGTTCTAATAAAATAAAATAATTTAGTCCTTCAATTTTTTAATTATTAAAATTTTAAATTTCAATTCTAACTAAATTTTAGACATGTACACATATCGCTGTCAATATATTTCTTTGAATTATACAAAATACACACTACACTAACTAAAAAGTCAAGTTGCAATTTTAATAAATATATAAATATTCATAAATTTATTTTATATTCATTTTTTACTTAATTTTATTAATTTTTGCTCCATTTAAAATTAGTAATTTAAAATTAGTATTATATAAAGCTAAAGTAATCTATAAAAAACTATAAAATGAAATTGATAAAAACTAAACTATATTTTATATATTATTTTAGTTTTAGATAATACTATTTTGTATAATTCAAAAAATATATAGATGTAGATATATGTACATGTCTAAAACTTAGTTAGTATTAAAATTTTAAATTTTAAATAATTAAAAACTTGAAGGACTAAAGGGGATTAAACTGATTAATTTTTATAAATAGAGGGAGTTAACTATATTTTGATATAAAAAACTTAACTGAACAGTTAACGGAGGGACTTAAATGTTGACGGAATTAAAACTGAGAGATGTAAATATTTAATTTTCAAACAAGAGGGAGGAGAGTGTTAATTAAGTCAAACCAGTGTTAATTAAGTCAAACCTTAGGGAGGAAAATATAATTTGCTCAAAATAAAATGAAATTAAAACTAATTAAAACAGAAAATTCAATTTATTAACTCAATTAAAAGCTAAGCAAATAATATTAATATTTTTTATTTATCCTAATTTTTAATTAATAAAAAATAAAGGCGATTGGAAACAAAATTAACAGCATAAGATTAAAAATAAACTACTATAATATAAACAAAGAACTCAATAAAAAAAAAACTTAAACTACCAAATTAAATTTAAACTTAACATCAAACTAATAATTGATTCAATAAACACATCACAGAATCAATGGGATACAACTATAATTAATTAAAACATAAAAAACATATTGCTTCGTCAAAGGATGTGTCCTAACCATGAGATGCACTGCCGTAATAGTACTAGTTCGAACATACAATACCTCTATGTACTAAGGCCGCGTCTTTTTATTCGAACTTTAAAACAAAAACTTTTTGTGGATTTGCGAAAGGTTTTGTAGGATCCAATAATTAGTGGGCTTATCCAATGCACCTTTTATAATTTTATTATAATTTATTTTGGCCTTATTTAGTTAAATAGGTTTAATAATTATTTTTTTTGGTTGTAACTCTTTTTTTCTCACCCATTTGTTGTGATTATTTGCTTAAATGGTTATGATGTATGATGATGATAAGTGCAAAAAGTGTCTTACTTTGAGCACTTAATGAGTTAAGTTTCGGTATTTTTAGAAAGTTTTTATCGGATGTTCGTAGGAATTATTTAGAAATTGTTAGTTTGTTAGTTCCAAGCATGTTTTTATTCATTTCAATAATAAATAATGTCTGATTTATAGATATTTGTAAGAAGAACATGAAGAACTTTACAAAGTGTAGAGGCTCAAAAGCGATACGTCTAAAGGTGCAAATCAAAGAAATCTTAGCAAGAAGGCTACAAGATGTTGCATGGTCACATGCATGACTATGAATGGTTGTTTATTAGCGTCCTTTGATCAGATTGGAGACCTTGCACTATGCACATCTGTGTGTGTATACATGCACCACGGTGCCTGATTGTTATTCCGAAGTTCAAGCTTTTTGCACAGTTGTGTGCTCCTATTGGCACAGCCGTGCCTGATTGCCCTATCACTATCACTTCAAGAAGATCTATTGCACGGCTGTGTTCCTTTAGGCACAGTTGTGCTTGCTGGCAAGAAATTTCAAGCTTAGTAAGGTGCACAGCCATGCGTTGCCAGCTATTTCTAGACATTTTGAATTTTGAATGAGGTTTCTGTGGATTATAAATAGATATTTTCCATTTTGGGAAAGCCATCTTGGGTTTTTCTTTCTGAGTGGACAACCACCTGAAAAACAAGAATATTTATTTTATCATTTTTCTCTAAAAGATTTCAATTTTCATTTTTAGAAGATTACACATCTAAGAGAGATAGAGATAGATGTACCAAGAACAAGAATTGAAGTTTTCAATTTAGCTAAGGAGAATTCGAAAAGGGTTTTTTTTTTCTCTCAAACCATTTTATATAAGTTTATTATATTCATGATGTTTGGAATATGTTTTTCTTGTTCATTTATTTCTTTGTTTATTATGTGTAGTTAAATAGTTAAATGGGGTTCTTATCTTAGCTCAATATGAGATTGATTTAGTTATATCATAATTCAATTGGTAGTGATTCAAGATTGTTGCTGTTCTTAAAGTCTTCTTTGGATTGATCACTTTAAGAATGAAAATGAATTATAGAATTAAATTGAGAAATGAATTCTATAATTGATAGAATAATAATCTATTAATCGTTAAATTAATTGAGCGAGATAATTTAGCAATTAACATTGGTTGAAGGCCAAGATTAAAATTGGATGTTTTAATTACTTGATTAAGTGAAAGCTAGATGATTGAGTAATTAATAGATTGAATTAATTATGAAGTTATTTGAGAGAGAATTTCATATTTTTTAAGATGCCTACAAATTGAATAACTATTAAAAGATTTATTTAGGATTTTAAAAGAACCTTAAATAAATTGAACTAATAAGAACCCTAGCTTAGAATTTGATAGTAAAGTTAGATAGATTTTGATTTCTAGTTGAATTTTTCGTTTGATTCACTTTCATTAGTTTAAACAAATAAATACCAAAAGTAATTCAATAATTAACTGTTCAATCTCTATGGCACTATATTTTTATACTACTTGTACGATTTCATGTATTTGCGAATTTTGTTACCAGATGATAACATGTAATTCAATTGTATAATAACTTGACATAATTGCATGACACATAACTAATATGACATGATCAAAATGCTAACATATGAGAACATGAGTTGCATGATATGTAAGTTGTATGTGTAAAATTAGAAATGTCGCTTGTAATAAGGAAATGATTAAAGGATAAATAACTACAATAAGCATACACAAATTGAAGTCTCAAATCTGAACTCAGTCTCTGAAGGCGGTTACTGAGCCTCCATAGAATTCAATTGCTGTGAAATTTGGTGTTCCTAATTATTACCCATGTGGTGACTCCTTCTCCGGTTTAGCCTTTGTGGTTAGTTTTGTATCTCCCGAGTGGATTGTAAAGCCTACATAGTGTCATGGTATACTTGGGCGCACACTAAATCTCACCACCTATAATAACAACTTTACTAGGGATAGAGATGCTAATTTTGGTATTTTGCTTATTATGGGTATTTGTCCAATAGTTGTTTCCTTTACATCACTACACTTACACATAATGTGCTTTTTATCCCAGGTAACCCGATGATAGTTGGTGCATTATTGTCTTGTTTTACTTAAACTGGATGGTGGTGTATCTAGCTATTATCACTTATAGTGAATTGTAATTGAGTGCATCTTTTGGACACTTGAGTGGGGAGATGAAAAGAAAGTATGAAGCTATGGGAGCTTTTGACCTTACCCAAGACTTAGCCTATGTAGTGCCCCCAATTACTTCCTTTAGGATTTACCCAACTTGCTTATTGATATGATCCTAGGTTCAAAAAAGGAAGATTTCAATATTAGTTCATGCTAAGAAGTCAACTTTCATTCAAGACAAGCTCAATTCGTATTTTGTGTTGCATGCTTTAGTATTTTAACCATAACTCACTCTACAAAACTCAGATTGAGGTGATTCAAAAGACTATAAAAAGATAAGAGAGAGAGATACAACTTTAATAAAAAATTTATTGTTAATTTTATCACCTTTATGGGCTAACATTATAAAATATTATCAGGCCGTGTACAAAACTGGGTAGACTGAACATATATCAGTAAATAGGTTGTGTCTCACTCAATATAGATCTAAAGGAAGCAATTCAAGATGCTACTTAAATTTAACATCAAGGAATATAACTTTTATGTTTTATGCTTGAGTCAATTCAAATTTTATTCAAATCAAAATTGCATTACAAACTATTGCCTATATAAATTCGAATTTAAGTAGGATTATATTTTCTTATTTAAGCAGGATTATATTTTCTTTTTTAGGAAGGATCATATTTTCTTATTTAGTTAGGATATTAATTATGTTTTATTTAGGGTTTCTTTAAACCTATATAAAGGTCTTATTTTATGTAACTTAAAGGTGTGCAACCATGAATGAATAATAAAATTTAGAGAGGTTTCTCTTTGGTTACTTGGTTAACCATGTATTCTTATCAAACTTATTGTTTGTGGCGAATGACTTTTTTGACTTATCAATCTATCTTTCGAACAATAGATTGTGGCGTCTTATTAATAACCTTTACTACATGTTTGCTATTATTCAAAAGGTTAAACTTTCAATATAGCTTTGGTTGTTTGGACTAACTAAACATGAGGTGAAGTTTTTCTATATCAGAACTGGAACTTGATTTGAACTTTCCTTGAGAGCATGAGTGTGGGTTCATGTTGAATGGGTTCTTAGAGCAGGTCATTTAGTGGGTTCATGTTTAACCCACTTGACGAACTGCTCTAGGAACGCGTTCATTACTTTAAGCCTAATAGGTTCAAATCAAGTGGGTTTATGTTTAACCTAAATAAAACCCACTAGACATGAACCCACTTGTTTATTTAGGATATTATTTAAATTATAAATAAAATGGGTTCAAATCTAATTAATATCCTAACTAAATAAGAAAACATGTTTAACCTAGAAGCAGCAACTTATAACGCACTTTTGACTCGAATAAAGTCCGAATTGACTCAAGCCTAAAACATAAAAGTCTTATTCTTTGATGTTAAATTTAAGTAGCATCTTGAATCACTTCATTTAGATCTATATTGAGTGAGACATGGCTGATTTACTGATGTATATTAAGTTTGCTTAGTTTTATACACGACCTAATAATATTTCATAATTTTAGCCCATAAAGGTGATTAAATTAACCCTAACTTTCTGAATCAAAGTTGTAGATCTCTATGTTATATTTTTATAGCCTTTTGAATTGCCTCAATATGAGTTTTGTAGAGTGGTTTATGGTTAAAATACTGAAACACGCAACACAAAATACGAATTCATGCGAATTGAGCTTGTCTTGAATAAAAGTTGACTTCTTAGCATGAACTAATATTGAAATCTTCCTTTTTTAAACCTATGATCATATCATATATGTATTATGCTATATATTTTTTTATATTTATAAAGCCCAAGCCCTTGATTATAAATTAGTGAGCCATATGAGATCAGGCCCTAACTGTCATTCTCATAGCCCACTACTTTTAAATGGACTTTAGTTTTATCAATAAAAAGGCTACTTGTTTTTTTTACTACTTTGAGAGATAACATGCTCGTTGGTCTTGTTATCCGTTGTTCAATCAGAGAGGAGTGATAAGATTAACAAACTGCCATTCAAGACCTCTATAAAAGGAGGACCTCTCTGCATTCAAGGCAGAACTTACCTTAGAAGAAGTTCATCCAAACTTGAGTGTTAAGACTTTGAGAGTTTAAGAGCAAACTTTCCATAGATCAAAACACTTGTAAACCATTGTAACAATCTCCCAGAGGATTTGTATCTCAATATGGTTAACAAAATTTTTGTAAATTATATTTTCAATAGAAGGTACATATTTTATCAAGACTTATTTTCAAATTTTCAAATTCTTTAAGTAAAAAAAATGTATGCTTTGTGCTTGATATTAATAGGAAAGTTTTATGAAACGTTTGTTGTACATTTTGGTTCGGTAATCTCTGTTTGCAGAGCATGAGGCCAGATAGTTTGTTTGTTTCATTGTTTTATTTCTTACATTTTCATATCTAGCTGCCTTAGTAGCCTTACTTTTTTATGATAAAAAAGTCATTAAGACTCAACTAAGGCAACTCAGTCTCCTTGTGTGTGTATATATATATATATATTAAATTTTTATTTATCTCATTATTAATTACAATCATGATTAAAAAATAGTATATATATTTTTTAGAATAATATTTATGTTATATAGACAAAATAAAAACTTTATTATTTGAAATTATTTATTTTGGTAAAGTTTAATAAGAACAAAAATCAAGTAAAATTGATTAAAATTTTATAATCTAATTATCAATTAATTTTTTTAAGAAAATAAATAGAAGAAAAAAATATTATTGTCACAAATATTAAAAATGTGAACTATAATTAATTGTATAAAAATTTATCAAAATTGTGAAATTGGACAAAAAATGATTTTTATATACAGATAAGTGTTAACACAAATTTCTTGTTTTGAAAAGGATAAACAAGAAAAATAATAACAAATATAAAAACTTACTAATTAAAAGAGGGTATAATCTCTAGTGTAAATTTTTACAAGTGTAGAAATTAAATCTTTTGATGCTTTTCTTCATTGATGATGAATTAAGGGCGCGAAAAGCTTGTTCTTGAATCTATTAAAGAAAACCTCTGCGATTTGATGAAGAAGGCACGATGAATCAATCACGAGTTTTGAAATAGCCTTGTGGAGATCCTTGAATTAATTTTGAATTGTTAGAGTCTTGTTGCTTGGAGAGAAATCTGCAAAGCTTCTTTAATGCTTTGGTAGTAGAGTTTTGATGTCTTAACTCTCTTCAATCTTTTTTTTTTTCCCTAAATGAACCACAAGCCCTCCTATTTATAGAGAATTTGAGGAGGTGCTTTTATGGTATGTATTTTTTGTTGGAAAGACTATATATATGTTCTCTATTTAATTATTGAATAATATATTCTTTTTTTATTTTAGGCAAGAATAGATTTTTTGACTCTTTACCTTTTACAAAAAATATATATGTATCATCCATATATTTCTTTTATATTTTACCTTATATGGAGAATGATATATTTTTTGCATTTTTTTTATTTGAAAATTGTATCTTGTTGACATATCAAAAATATTTTCTTTAATATTTTGGACTTCATTTGATTAAAATAACTTACGTAGCTCAATGAGACAAAACTCAAAAAAAAATTTAGTGGGTTCTAAAATTTGTATATCGACAGATACCTCCTCAAGACGTGCTCATGTAAAAATTTTGGAGTTATAATATCTCAAAATTTTTTTTAACGTATTAACATCAATAAATAGTTAAATATTGATATCAATAAATAGTTAAATATTGACATCCATAGTTGTCAACTTGCTAACACTTAAAAGTAGCATATTAATATATCTGAAGAAAGCTAGGCCAAAAGAAATTAGTCTTGAACGCACAAAAAACCAATTTGAACCCATATGGATTTTAAAAAAAGGGAAAATTATACCCTACACTGCATTTGGACCACTTGTTTTCCTCTTCACTTTCCGTAACTTTTTTTTTCATGCTTACCTTAGTGCTTTTCAACTTCACTTTTTTTCTTTGTCTTTTCATTTTTACCGGTTTCCTTGGTTTTGTTATTATTATTATTATTATTATTACTATTATTAATTCATTCATTCTTCTTCTTCTGCTTCTTTTCATGCTTACCTTTGTGCTTTTCAACTTCACTTTTTTTCTTTGTCTTTTCATTTTTACCGGT
>CATIWM010040977.1:0-19609 GCA_949671775.1 Mallotus repandus | reverse complement strand
CACTCACTCAACTCTGTTAAGCAACTATCAAGCCCTACTATCTGAAAATATTTTTAAAACGGAGTAAAATGAGTACAGAAATACTCAGTGAATAGATATATCAAACAGAAAATAATTTGGTTAAACCAAACACATTTAACTTCTCAAATGCTAATAACAGAGTGTTTGAAAATCATATTATAATCCACTTGAAATATCAAGGTCATTATTGCCTTCAAACTTATACAAAACTCAGCTGAATAAAACACATGATTTTCAATCATCAAAATAATCTTTCACAAGTATTAACCATCCCTACAATAAGCATCAAGTATTAATCATCCCTACAATAAGCATCATAGTTTGGCCATAACATACAGGCCATCACAAGCATCACTCTTTAGGCACACATGAAGGCTAACCCTTCGACTACATTGACACGGAACGACCCTTCTACCTTCACCGTCCTGCAATCAAGTGCCCAGTTGTTTATTGCGCAATAACAACCATCAAAAATCTCAAATGTGCATATATCACCTCAGCACTTCACACATATTATATAGGGTGGTAATACCCAAAACCAAATATCATTTTCATCAAATAATTAATCAAAACAATTTCATCATATTTACAGTTCAATAGAGTATTCAAAATTAAACCTTTTCTTATCATAATTCAAAGGAATGAAATCAAGCTATTTATAATCTCATTTAAATCATTGGGTATCCAAAATAATCTCAAATCATATTACAAAATAAAAGCATAGAGTAATAACTCACTTAGCTTGTGAAGTTGAAACCATAACTAGTAATTCATGAGGTAAATAAGCTAAACTCAAATAATTTCAATACAACAATTTCAAGTCCATAAAACAAAATTGAAAACTCATTTCATTGCTGATATAAAGAGATTTTAAAGGCTTGAATATCTACTCACAAAATAACTTCCAAAACAAACACAACCAAGACACCGTTTTGCTTAATTTGCTCCAGCACCTTCCTTTCCTTTTCCAGTACCTAACAAATATAATTTTATTTATAAATCATTAATACAATAATCCCACATGATACTATAATCATGCAACCCCCAAATGATATGCAAAAAATACAATTAAGCTTAATTCCATAAATCAGCTTCATTGACTCTAAAATAGTTGTTTTCAGGCCTAAATTAGAAAAATCACTCTGACCTGTAGAAAAGGAATTTTAACCTAAAATTTTAACCAGACTCGGATATATATGTCTAGTATCTTAAATAAAAATTTTACTTCAATTTCTTAACTATTAAAGGGCTTAAGGATAGCTCAACATAATTAGCTTCAATAATTCTGGTAGATAGAGCAACTAAAAGTATGACCTCGATTGACCATTTTATAGATGGAATCAGCTCCAATTAAAAACTAAAAAGCTTTAGATAACTCTTTCAAGTTTTCTCAGAATCAAACAAAACTTAATTTTTAGTTTCCTAGTTCAAGATATATTAGAAATACCGAGACTAGTCCTTAACTCATGAACTCCATAAACCTGGTTTTACAAGCTAACTTTGAAAAATTTCTGGGACTTATAGAAAAGGAATTTTGAGCTGAAATTTGAATCATTCTTAGATATATATGTCTATAATATTCTGTAAAAATTTTACATCAATTGGACAACCACAAAAATAATTATAGATAACGAATTATAACTAATTCAAAGAAATTGATAGACTGAGCAATAAAATGTTTTCTCTTATTACCTTAACATAGAAACTGAATCAGATCGAGTTCAAAGAATAACAATTTTAGATAACTATTCAAAGTTTCTAGATAATCAAATAAAACTTACGTTGACTTTAGCAATAATCAATCTTGATTTTGATCTTAACAAACTTAATTTTGAGCATTTAATATGTTTTTTTAAGTGTGTATAAGCTAGGACTATCATGGAAATCAAAATGAAGTTAAGCGTGCTTTTGGGCTAAATCGACCTTCGGGAATCCAGGAAGATTTTGGAAGTCTTAGACTTTTAAAATGAGAAAGTTTTATTCTTATCATTTGAATTAGACATCACAAGCTTTCCAAATTGATCTTACTTGTCAAACTCTGAATTCATTTGGGTCTAGAAATCTTTAGTTAAAATCAGCATATGCAGTTTTCATTTCAATATGAGCAGCTCTTAGTATTTTAATAATATCTTGAGATACAGAAGTCCAATTGAAGTTATTTTAAGTTTTATGGAAATATAAGACAAATATCTACAACTTTTATGAAGAAATATGTGGCTGATTCGATCGTATTTAATATCAAAAAGTCATGATCCTGACAGGGACCAAAATTGCATCAAATTGAAGAAATCATCCAGAACATTTCCTAGGCCAATGTCCCGACCGAGATCAATGTAGTCATGATTGAGACAAGTGTATAATGGCTATAACATATATATTTTTGAATGTACCAATCGGGATCAGTGTGATCACGACCGGGACCAGTGTTTTTGCAGGCTAAAAGTCCAAATTTCATCCAAATGAAGTTTGAATTTATTGGAAACAAAATTATTATTTCTAACAGCTATAATTGAATTGCTTAACTATAAATACAACCTCTGAAGATCATTTAGATGTTAAGAAACATTTTTTTCATTTATACATTCTCAAGCATTCAATTAAAGATCAAAATTATCTTTAATTCATTCTTGTATTTAGTAAACTCTTATGAGAGTTTGGTGAGTGTTAGAATAGAAATTCTTATTCTTCTATTTTTTGGGGTTAAAGAAAAGGGAAGTGAGGTTCTATTCCAAAGGAATTAGTTTAAGTGTTTAGCCATTAAAACACTTGGGAATTTGGTTTTAGTGTAAGCCTTCAAAACACTTGTGAATCAGTTTTTGAGTAAGCCTTGAAAACTCAAGTTGTAAGGTTTGAGTTAAGTCTAAAACTTAAGTTGTAAAAATCAATCTAGGGAATAGATTGTGGTGATTCAAAATCCTAACTTAGGGATACGTTAGGTGGAGACGTAGGATTGTTGAGAATTCGAACTCCTTAAATTATTGTGTTCATCATTCTTCCCTCTCAACATTCTTTTACTTTTGTTTATTTGTTTTTAAGTTTTGATTTTTGTTCGATAGCCCTATTCACCCCCCCTCTAGGGCATTTTCAAGCAGGTTATACCTAACTCAAAGGACAAGTCGTTTTGATTTTTTGCTCCATGGGTATTACATCCTGAGTGGAATGATTGGGTCCTAAGGCGGTGGAGTAGTAATTTTGGGGGTGACTGATAACCTCAATAATCTAAGGAGGGCTATGACGATATGGAATAAAGAAACTTTTGGTACGATTTTCTATAACAAAAGAAAAATTTTAACATAATTAGAGGGCATTCAGGCTGCTAGAGAATCTAAGGATTTTGATTACCTTAAGAGACTAGAGGAGAGGCTTTTAGATGATTTCAATCGTATCCTTATCTAAAAAGAACTGTATTGGAGGCAGAAGTCTTCTAGTGATTGGGTGAACCTTGGAGAGAATAATACTAGCTATTTTCATGCTAGAGCTAAAGCCAAAATTCACAGGGAAAGAGTTACGCTACTTAAACTCTCAAATGGTGACTGGTGTAGTGATATGAATCTCCTTTAAGAGGATGCAATGGGCTTTTTCAAAAAATTATATGAGGAAGAGAATTTTCATATACCTTTTTATCTAATTAGAGGTTAATTTCCTAGGCTGAAAGAAGATGATTATAATTCTTTGGTGGCAAGCATGACCAAGGAAGAGGTGAGAGCTACTATGTTTGAAATGAATCCCTCAAAGGCCCCAAGCATAGATGGGTTTCATGCTTTTTTTTATCAGAAGCATTGGGGATTGGTGGGTGATTCACTTTTTTCATTGGTGAAGGAGTTTTTTGAAGGACATTCTCTTGATGTTGTAGTCAATCAGACGAGTATTGTTTTGATTCCAAAAATTAATAATCTAGAGACATGGAACCATTTCTATCCGATAAGCTTGTGCAATGTTACATATAAGCTTATTACAAAGGTTATTGCCAACAGGTTGAAGCCTCTTATTCCCAAATTAGTAAGTCCTCTCCAAGTTAGTTTTGTTAAATAGAGACGCATCATTGATAATGTGATAGTGGCGCAAGAATTCATTTATTTTATGGGTTTAAAAAGAGGCAAGGCAAGATACATGGCATTGAAAGTGGACTTAGCCAAGGCTTATGATCATCTTAACTATGATTTCATTCTTGATACACTTATTGATGCTAGGTTTCCTTATTCTTTTGTTAATTTAATCATTAAATGCATCACTTCTGCAACAATGCAAATTTCTTGGCATGGACAACTTTCAGATAGCTTTAATCTAACAAGAGGCATCAGACAAGGGGACCCTATGTCCCCTTACATAGTTGTTTTAAGTATAGAGAGATAGGCTCATGCTATCACGAATGAAGTAAATGTCAGACGATGGAACCTTTTTAAAATTTACCGTAATAGACCTGTAATCAGTCATCTCTTTTTTACTGATGACATACTGTTGTTTACCAAAGCTAGCACAGAGAATGCAAGGAGTATGGATAATGTTCTCCAAAAATTTTATGATTCGTCAGGTCATCTGGTCAGTAGGGACAAATTAGTTTTGTTTTTTCTGCCAATGTCAATGATTCTCTTTGAACTGATATAGCCAGCATGCTTGAATTCTCAGTTATAAATAATATTAGGAAGTATCTAGGAGTCCCGTTCGTCTATGGCAAATGAGTTAATGCAATTTATAAGAATATTTTGGAGAAGATGCAAACTAATCTTTATAGTTGGGAGTCTTCGAAACTTTCTTTTGTAGGGAGAATCACTTTATATAAGTCAATTCTCTTAACTATTCTGAGCTATACTATACAAACTCACCTTTTGCTGAGTGATACGTGCAGCAAAATTGATGGTATGAACCACAAGTTCATTTGGGGAGCTGATAATAATCAAAGAAAAATTAATCTTGTTAAGTGGCATGATGTCTGCCAACCAAAAATTTATGGCGGTTTGTGATTAAGGATGCTAGGATGATGAATCTAGCATTACTGATGAAGTTGGCCTGAAGTGTTATGTCAAAATCGGAGGATCTTTGTGTGTCTGTGATTAAAGTGAAATACTTGGCTCATTTTATCCAGGAGACTCCTGACAATAACCAAAGAAGGTTGATCATCTGGAAAGGAATTCTAAAAGTTTGGGAGGCTACTAAGAAGGGTACGGGTTGGTGTATAAGTGATGGGACAACGGTTCGATTTTGGTACGATGACTGGGCCAACTTAGGTAGATGTCTTAATAAGGTTGCGACAATTTCAATAACTTCTCCCTCCAGCTATATTATTGAATATAGCTGCTATTAAGCCTCCGACACCTACGGATGGCCCTGATATTCCTTATTGGTTGTACTCATATGGAGGTGATTTTACGACGAAGTTAGCTTATCAAGTCATTACGGCTACTGCTCAAAATTAGAAGGACATGAAATGGAAGGTGGCTTGGGGATGGAAGGTCCGGAGCAAATTAGAGTCTTCTTATGGCTATGTTTGTATAGGAAGTTGCTCACTAATAAAGAAAGATTCAGACGTCATCTCTCAACCTTTATGATTTGTGACCAATGTGGAGCAGCTGAGGAATCCATTCTTTATGTTCTTCGAGACTGCCATGTTGCTGAATTGTTGTGGATTCGCCTTTTTCCTGCATCGTACCTAATTAGCTTCTTCTCTATGAGTCAGGAGGAATGGTTGCTCAATAATTTACAGACAGTCTTCATATTAGTGGTGATCAGTGCTGGGAAATAACATTTGGTATTACTTGTTGGCTTTTATGGAAGAACGGGAATAAATGTCTTTTTGATAATAAGTATGAAGCTCCATGGGATTTCCCTTCTCTAGTTTATTTGAAGGTTCGCATATTTGTCACTGCTACTGTTAAGGTATCGAAAAATTCTTATGTGCATCACCAAATTCATGAGATCAGATGGGCTCCTCTAGAGCATTCTTAGGTTAAGGTCAACACTGATGGCTGCCTTAAGCAAGCTTCTATAATGGCTGGAGCAGATGGAGTGTTGAGGAATTATCTCGGTGGCTGGATTGGTGGTTTCGCTGTGAATTTGCGAGCCTACAGTGTCATTGTTGTCGAGTGCTGGGGAATCATTCATGGTTTGAGGCTTGCATGGGATAAGGGTCATAGACGAATCATTCTTGAATCAGATAATAAGGTTGTAGTGGACATTCTCCAAGGGCACTTCAATTCTCCACTTTGAGACATGTCTCTGTTCCATGAAGTAAGACGACTCTTACAAAGAGAGTGGCAAGTCCATATTATTCATGTTCATAGAGAAGGGAATCAATGTGCACATTTTATGGCAATCTATGCTTTTTCCTTCCCTGCAGGTTTAGTTGTGTTTGATGATCCTCCCCCTGGCTTGATGAATGCTTTGTTTCGGGACAGAATGGGGGTTTCTTATTCGAGAGCATGTGTTATATAATCATGGCTTTACCATCTCCTCTAATGTAAAAAAAAAAAAAATAATTAAAAAATATGTATTTTATTTTTTAAATCCTATCGCTGGATGTATATACATCCAGTATAAGTAAGAATCTGTTATCTTGAAAATGTTGGTACTTTCAGTAACTCTTATTAAATGTGTTAAATTGTGTACTTTTCTCTACTATAGCTTTAACAATACTATAAATGGATGATACTTTTATTTTAACTCTAATTTACAATATCAAAAATTAAACTCAAATTATGGATGAGCATTTAGTGACTACTAGCTTACTAAGCACCAAAATGAGTTTTCCATTATTGGCTTAATAATTAAGGAGTCACAAAATATCTAACTCCATTCAAAATCAATTTCCTTTTTATAATAATGCCCAAAAGAAAAAAAAAAAGCACCAAAATGACATTTAACCTTATTTTCATGCAAGTAACATTTTTGCCTTGAGAAATTGGCCATAACACTAGAGAATCATAGAAGATAATGATGGTTAATGGTTTGGATAGGTTCAAATTCTATTCCACACATAAAAATCCCTTCTATATCATAATGCTCTTTGCATAAAATCATAATAATGAATCCTTCCCTTATACATTACAATCAATTTGATTCCTCAATTCGTGGAAAATCCATTATGGATTTTATATTAATAATTTTGTAAAGTGGCATGCACGTGGACAATTGTCCATATGGTGCACACGCCCATTGCTTAGATTATAAAAGAAGAAGATAGGATGGGACTCAAATGATATTGAATTGGTGGGTGTGGGACTACACATGAATGTAACCATCGAGGGTGGCACATGTTCTACAACTCAGTAAACCCATGCAAAAAGTAGAAAGGTTAAGTACCAATTTCTATTAAAGTTGACATCAATATCAAATTATGAAGAAAAACTCCTCAATTGGCAATTTTTCAAGAAAATTGTGCAAAATAGCAAACATCAATAGCTTTAGATAGCACTTTTAGGCAGCTTTAGTTATATCCCTCTGCTACTGTTTATCTGGAATTTTTGGTGGGTATGTCAGTGATATTATCATTCCTTGTTGGTCCCATTCTAACTATACTGCTATAATGCTGCTTTCAGATGCCCATATCTCAATTATCTTTTTTTTTCTTTTCAAATTCTTGTACAATTTTTGGAAGTATATATCTTTTCAGAGCATCTCCAATCCTACTTTGAATCATCAAAGTAGTGCAAAAATCGGCGTGACATAAGCTCTAATCTCACGACAAAACACACGTTAATCTGATGTGCATAAACAGTGCCACAACGATCACAGAGCAAATATTATTTACTTTTTTTTTATTTTGTATAATTACAAAATAAATCATATACTTTTACGATTAAAGGTATATTGAACTCTTTTATTTTTTGAACCAAATTGAAACTTTTACTTTGTAAATTTAGACCACATTGGGCATTTTATGAGTACAATCAAATCTTGTAAATTTTTTTGAGTACAATTAAGTCCTATAAATTAATAAAAAATTAATTTTAATAGTTACTAATAAATAAAATTGATATTTTTTTGAAAATATATACATAACCTAATTATAAAGTTTTAAAATTTTTTAAACCTATAATTTTTAATTTTTCTTAAATTTTAAAATTTTTACAATCAAGTGATATAAATCTAAAAAAAATGACCAAATTTATATGTTAATATAAATTACAAATTAATAATTGAGTTAAAATTTGATTTTAACATTTGAATATAAAAAATTTATTCATCAATTATTGTGCAGGTTTAAAAATTATTGTGCAGATTTAAAAATTTAAACTAATGAATGAAATTTAAAAATTTTTTATTCAACCATTAAAATCAAATTTTTGGTCAATTATCAATTTGCTATTTATATTAATGAATAAAATTGGTATTTTTTTGAAATACATATCAATTACTTGTAAAGTTTTTAAAATTCAAGGAAAATTAAAAATATATATTTTATTGGTTTAAAATTTTTTTTAACTTTATAATTAGGTTATATATATTTTTTAAAAAATTATCAATTGTATTTGTTAGTTAACAGTTAAAATTAATTTTTTTATTAATTTATAGGACTTAATTATACTAAAACAAAGTTATAGGACTTAATTGTACTCATAAAAAATTCAAAATGGTCTAAATTTATAAAGTAGAAGTTCCAATTTGGCTCAAAAAAATAAAAGGGTCCAACATAAAATTAAGGTAAAATGTGAGGGTCCAATTTTCACCTTTGGCCACACTTTTACATTTGAAATTTGAAATATTTTAGACTACTTTCAACTTTACATTAATTTATTTCTCTTTTCATAATAATTATTTTGTTTATTTTTAATTAAAGAATATAAAGTTCTTTGAATGTATTATTATTTATATTCCAAATTAATAGCATTATTTATATTAATTACATGGATTATTAAGTATATGTACATAAGAAATAATATATTCACATGAATATAGAATAATACTACATAAATATTAAAATTATTTTTACTAAATTTTAGCTTCACTTATATAAAAACTGAATTAAGATTTTCATAATTTAATTACATTTTAATTAATATAATTATAATATTTAATTATATATAATATTATTTATATTTAAATTGAATGAATATGTACAAAATAAAAAGTATAGGTGTAATTTATAAAAATAATAAAAATTCAAGTAATAAAAATAAGATATATAAAAAATATACAAAAAATATTTCTTTTGATATAAAAATTGGTGCTATGGATTGGAGACCAAATTAATGTGAATACACTAAAATAATGTAAAACTTGCACTATTTTGGTGTTTTGGGTTAGAGAATTTTGCAATTTAATTTTTGATAAATTATGATTTATCTCTCAATTTTACCATATTCTACTACTTCATTCTTGATATTGTGTATTTCTTAGTCCTTGCATTTAATTCCATTACATTGAATAGTCTTTCCATCTGGTTTTTTGACAGTAAACTAAAAAATATATAGGTCAAATTGAAAATAGTAAATGAAAAGTCAAAAATACTTTTTTCATATAATGATACAATAATTACTTAAACACAAAAGCTGTAACACTCTTTATATTAATAAAACATAAATTACATCTATAAAAAATTTATAAACTAATTTAATCTTTTTATGGTTGTTGTATAATTTCTATTTTAATCATGATATTGTCAACTGTTTATATTTTTTATTTTTATTTTTTCATGTCAATTCTTTTAGGAATGTTAATGAATTAATTATATTAGTACTAATTAAATATTATTTTCATCATTTTGAATTTAATATGTGAAAAATTTTGTCAAATAATTAGTATGTGTTTTCATAACTAGTTATAAAGTATAAACTAATTGTTGTAGGTAATTTTATTTTATTTTAAATTTTTTATTGTATTCTTTATAAACTATATTGTATAAAATCTATACTATTTTTTATTTGTAGGAATATATAAAATATATGTTATGTAATTTTATTTTTATGAAATTTTTCTAATAATTTTTTAATTATTTGATATTTAAAAATTAATTTTATTATTTATGAAAAATTTAATAATTATTTATTTATTTATATTATTTTAATTATTTCATATATATTAATATTTAAAAAAAATCAATTACACAACTTATACATCACCATTTATTTATCAAATAAAATTAACAATTTAACTATCACTCCTATAATTGTTACTTCTTTAATAGCTACACATGTAACTGTTACACTCCATTCTTTTTAACCTCGATCTAAATGCATTTAAATGTTTAAAACTTTCTTCAATATAGTCATCTTTTTGTAATGTAGTGGTTCAGATGATGGACATTATAAAATAAGATAATGAGTTCGATCCCCCCTCCCCTTAATCTCCCAATTGGATATATATATATATATATATATTAATTTAAAAAATATATTAATTTTTCTTGAAATTCAACTAAAAATCTCATATAAAATATTATTCTGATCTAAAATTTAAAATTCTAGTTGTTAAGCATTCAATATTCATTTAATATTTAGTTGTGGTGGATATTGATTTTAATTCTATTCAGAATAATTGTATACTTATACTTTTTAGTTGTCATATATTTATATTTCTAAAATTTTAGAATAAATTACTTAAAAAATCATGCTAAATGTTTTTTAAAATGATACTAAATGTTAATATTCATCTTTGTTGAATTCATTGTTTTTAAGTAAATAATTTAGCTTCAATTATATATATATATATGTACCCAACACTCTAAAGTCCATGAAGAAATACAAAAATACAAATCCATAAGGAAAAAGGTAATCTAGTTTAGCCTCAATTAAGAAAACTAGTCCTATAATGATAAAAATTATCTCTTTGTATATGCATTCTATCTTTTCTCAATGTATTCATTACATACATTCCTTACATTATTAACATATACAAAAATCTAACTTAAGCATTGGAGTTCTTCTTATGGAAGAAATTCCACTAGTTTATCTAAACTTTTTGGTGTTTGTAGGTTTGAAGAATTCGTGAACAAGTTATCAAATAGTGCAGTATGTGGGAACATTCAATCATCCTTTGAATTAAAAGATTGTTGCATGTTTCATAAGTTCTAATGGCATTCACTCTGCCTACTTCAACTCAATAAATTCTTCCGCAAATGGGTACCACCTCGATACCCATTGATCTTACAAGTCTGAGTTCACAGTCTGAATGAGCAACTCAGCCGATGGCATCTACAAAACCAATCACTCTACCGACCAAGTTGCCTTTCTGGTTGACTTTCCTTGGAGGTTCACCATATTTCTTTATTACGCACCCTTACAACACACAAGCAGACCTGTTCTATTTGTTCACCTCCCTAATCTACCAAACTTCCCTATGACTATTGTTGCACCTGAATTAAACTAATCAGTCAGTCGGCTAACCTACCTCCTTTTTATAGAGAAGTTTTAATAAATAGTTTAAAGATTTAGATGTGTCTTATACAACAATAACTTATGACTTTAATCCAAGACGATAATTAAGTTAAAGGGGTATATGGTCTGATTAACACTACGTCAATACCAGGATAAGTAGAAAGCCTAAAAGACCAAACTCAAAAATAATAGTACAGAGGTAACTCACAAAGGAGTCGAAAATCCAAAGCTAATGGAGAAGAAGGTGAATTGAGTCTCCACATCCCATCATTGAAAAGAGACTAACTGGACTTTATGGGTGAAGGAAGCAATATATAGAGCTCAGGTATTCTAAACTATAATTATATTATACTTAATAAAAACTATAATTTTATTCTAATAATTTATTTAAATAACTATTTGTGTTTTTTTTTAATAAAATTGGAGAAGGAATCATTAGATGGTACATCAAGACATCCTAGTTAGGATAACACCTCTATAGCACCAACACCACTTGAATCCTTCAACCTTATTATTAAATAAAAAGAAAGGAGTACAATGTATCATCAACAACTAAAAAGGCAAAAGAAACAAAGAATCAAAACTAACAAAATCTAAAATTTTCTCTACCCATAACATCATGAACCATGGTTGTATGAGCTTCCTTAGGATATGAATCCTACCATTGAATTGCATGAAGCCCGATACCAATAACTGAAAGACAATATGCAACAACGTTCTCTTCCCTAAAAATATGACTTATATAAACATTTAACTTATAAAAATATTTGTGTTCACTATAAGTAAAAATTTGTATATTATATATTTAATATTAAACTACTAGTATCTTAAAATTACAATAAACACATCAATATTTGAATTAACTCACAGTTTGTAATTTAAATTAATTAATTAATTTTATGAACTAAATTTTATATAGTTTAAATATAACTCATTTATTAAATAAATTTTAATAAATAAATTTAAATAAATTTTTATCAAACTAAATTTTAAATACCTCATAAATATTTCAGTACATTTTCAGTCTTACCATTCATTAACATATATAATATGTAAAAACTTCGTAGTGTTTACCTTATATTATGCAAAATAATATTCTTTCTATTCCTAAATAATTGACGTTTTAGATACCTAATTTTGTTAATAAATAATTGACATTTTAAATTACCAATGCATTTAAACTACTTTTTTTTCATATTTCACCTTTATTTAATATAACAAAATTAATTGAATAAATATCTACTCTTTTTGAAACTCTATATAAAATTAATAATTAATTGAGATAATTATTATAAAAGTAGTATAATATTTTACATATATATTAAATATATTTTAATTTATATAAAAAAATTTTAAACAATAATTATTTATGAACAAAGAAGTAATAGTATTGCATAATGCATAGCTTTGAAAAGAGATTTTAAATTTGAATTTTGAAAAACAATAAATAATAAATTCTAGAAACTGGGAAAAATTTTATTATAGTGTATTCATGTATATTAAATGAAAAATTAAATAAAAAGAAAGTAATAAGAAAAATAAATAATATAAATTTAAATTGAGTTAAGGTAAGATGGCGAGGACAGTGATTGAACCAAAAGCAATAAGAAATACAGAAGTGGGGTCCTCACAAAAGACAGACACCGAATTTAAACCACACAATTAACGAGGCGGGCCCACCTCCAGGCGATTTAAAACTCCCGGTCTTGATTTTATGAGAGACTAAAAAATGACCGTCAGATGAAGACTGACACGTCTCGAGAAATCCAACAGCCCACGTTTAAACCTCCGCTTCTGTTATTTATACCCTCCATTTTGAATGCTCGCAGTCACACCGAATTATTAACTACCACTCGCCACATCAGCGTTTTCCCTTATTTATTTATTTTCTTAATATTAGTGAAAAACTCCTCCATCACCATGTGCTCTAAAGATAAATAATGTTTTTTCTTCTAATTTCCCTCTTTTTACAACTTAACTACAATAATGCCCCTCTCTGGCCCTCCAATATTATTAGAATTTTCCACATAATATTATTTCATTTTGATACTCATTATTTTATTTTAATTTTTGAAAGATTTAACCGGTTATTCATTAATGCATATGTATTAGGTTTTTTTTTTTTTCAATGAAAGGCTCAATAGACCCCAAGATACACAATCGAAAGTAGTTATTTCATTAAAAAAAAGGTGATAAAATCCAATAATATTAGTATGTAGTGATGTGAACTCATACCCTATATTTCTATAAATATAAAAAAAATGCATTAATCTCTTTTTAAATTAGGGATAAATGTATAAATAATGTCTGAATTTTTTCATTTTTGATATTTTGATATTTAAATAATTTTTTTTTATAATTAGGTATTTGAACTTGTAAATTTTTTTTAAAATAATGTTTCTAACAGATTTTACAGGTTTAAGTAAATATGTATCTTATTTTAAATAGTAAATTGACTTAAATACTTTTTTATATTGCACTTTATTTTTTTTTTATTCTAATTACTTTTTAAAAATTATTAGAAATCAAAAAGTATTTTTATTTATCATATTAAACTGCAAAGATTAATTATTTTATTTTATTTTATTAATTTCAGTAGTTAAGTTTAATTTTTTATTCATAATTTTAGTCAAATAAAAATTTTATTCATTAAAAAATATTTTATTTTTTATTTTTAATTATATAAATTCTTTTAACATTTATAAAAAATCATAAATTTAAGTTTTTTTCTCTCAAAAAAACTTTAAGTTTTTAACAATTTTAACATAGTCTTTTAAAATTTTGTCAAAAAATTATTAACACTCATAAAATTTAGAATATTTTTAGATAATTAGACTAATATTAAATTATATTTGTTCAATCAATTTTTTAATATCTTATAAAATATTGTAGTATTTAATGTTGATATGATACAAATTTTTTAATTAAAAAAAAAGTAGTTTAATTAGTTAGTAAAAATTTTCTTCTTGAAATATATCATTTTAAAATAAAGATGCTATTTCAATATGTTATAAATTTAGAATTACTTACATGACACTGAAATGAGTTTTTTAATTAAAAATGTGTTAAAATTTTTAAAATTTATAATTATAAAGTGAGAAAATATTTAAGTGTTATATAAATAATTATAAATTTATGATGGATTAAAATTTTATATTTTATTTTAAAATAATATATTTGAAGAAGAAAATTTTTTAGTAACTAATTAAATTCTCTTTTTTTTAAATTAAAAAAAGTTAGGTGCTACATTGATAAAATATTTTATCAGATAATAAAATATTAATTAAACAAAAATAATTTATTATTGAAACATAATTTCATTTATAAATTTTAAAATATATATTAAAATTGTTAAAATATATAACATTAAATTTAAATTTAAAAAATATGTTAAAACTTACAAAGTTCATGATTGTTTAAATAATAAAAAAATAATTAGAACAAAATTCAATTTAAATATTTGTTTGTTTAGGAGCAAGAAGGAATGGCATATTTGTAAATAACCAATATTTTTAAGCCGAAAATACAAAGCCGTTTGAAAATCCTTCCGTTCCTCCCATAACATTACGAATTACGAACAATGTAAAGAAAAATATAAAAAAGAAAAACAATTAGCAAACAGCAGCAACACAAGACAACAATGTAAAGGCGCCTTTCGTCAAACCCATCCCAACAAGCACCTCACCTCGCCTCTGTTTCTTGTTCTTTGACTTCAAATTGCTCCTGCTCCTGCTGCATTCTTCATTTCTTTTCATAAAGCTTGCTTCCATCTTTACACTGTTTGCTTCTTTTTTTCAAAAATTTTCTAGTTGCAGATCTGGTCATAGCTCTCCGCACCTTCGTTTCATCAGCTTATATTCCTGGATCCATCCTTTTGATCCATAACTCTTAATCTGTAATTACATCGCAACACAGAAGTAAATAAAATGGTAACAAAAGAGAAAGATGAAGAGCTGGCGCTTTTCCTAGACATGCGGAGACGAGACAAGGATAAAACTAATCTTCTTCTTCTTCTTCCTCCTCATGATGCTGCTGCCATTGGTGATCATCCACCTTCAGCTTTAGGTATTTTATTTGTTGTCTTGTCTTGTCTGCTGTGAGTTTTTTTAGTCTAGAGTTTGTTTCTGAGTAGTTGACTGTAATTTGATTGATTCTGCAGGAGTTAATAATATTAATACAGTTACGTCGCCGATCTCGAAGATCGTTTCCTCTGTTCCTGTCCGGAAAACAGCCGCTGATAAATTTTTGGACTCTGAGAATGATAAATCTGATTATGATTGGTAATTTTCTCAGTTATTTTTTCTTTCTTTTTATGTTAAATCATTTCAAGTATGCTTTGCTTTTGTTTTTTTTTTTTTATGTTTGTTCTAAGAGACTGGTAATGCTCTGTTTGGTTGATTCATGTAAAGGTAAGTTCAGGCATTTGGCTCAAAATGCAAAGTTTTGAGTTTTAAATTACTCAGGCATTTAATGAAAGCTGTAGCTGTAAGCAAGTGTTGTATTAATAATTGATTATTTAGCTCAAGGGATCTCAACTTAGTTACTTTAATCTTGATGCTTAATTCTTGCTACCTATCAACAACTAGCATGTTAAACAATATATTTATATATATGATCCAAATTAGCTGTAGTGAATAGAATTGCATAAATATAGTAGGTGTAGGAGTAGAATCTTTTAGGGGTAAAAAAGAAACAACTGTGATACAAGTAGGAAGTTTTGTAAATGATTTCGGTTTCCATTTTCCAACACCGAGAAAAAACAGTCGACTCCATAACATTTGTTCATAAATTCTTTGGTGTAAGTGAGGATCATTGATCGAGTATTATCGGTAAATTTAATTTAATTGTCCATTCTGGAATTTACGAAGCAGGCATTGCTGTTAAAATTGGTTTCTGAGTTCTGATCTTAATCATACTGTTCAAAATTATGAGCATACGTACAAAGAAGATGCCTTTGGCACCTATGATTTTTCTATGCTATTATTGTTTGGTAAATAGTCTCTTTTGGTTAAGCATTGATAATAAATCTCTTGCATTCAGGCTTCTTACACCACCTGGGACCCCGCTTTTTCCTTCCTGGGAGATGGAATCGCAGAAAACTGTAATGAGCAAGAATGGAATGTCTAATACTTGTGTGACTGCTCTGAAGTCAAGGGTAAGAATGGAATGTCTAATCAATTTGGTATTGAATCAAATGCTTCTGAGCCTGTGTCAACTGGTGTGATCAACCTCTACACGACCACCCTCCATTAACTTTATAAGATATTGGGTTTTCCCTCTATTTTTGAGATTGCTTTAGTTCACTCCCTGCAGCATTCTCTTCTTTCTAGTCATTTTTTAGGAGTATAGGCCATGGAGCATGCATACTATGTTACGTGCAAATTCATGTAGCCTTGCTTTTGCAGTTGACAAATATCCAGGAAGAACCTCCTTCAAGGACAAATGTAGCATCGAAGCGAACAACTTTGCCGTCTCAACCACACTCTTCAAATACTAGTAACCGAAGGCCTTCATCATCGGGGGGACTAAGATCTGCTACCAGACCTGCAACACCAACTGGGAGGCCCACTTTAACTACTGCTAAACCTTCAAGAGCTTCAACTCCTACTTCACGAGCCACCTTGCCTTCCTGTAAGCCTATGGGTCCTCAAGTGAGATCTTCAACTCCTACTAGAACCCTTCCGCGCTCTTCAACACCAACTGCAAGACCCTCAGTACCAGCTTCCAAGTCAACATCAAGATCAGCAACTCCAACACGTCAAATGTCAACCCCTTCAAGTGCACTTGGTGTGGCTGCTACTTCTGGTGGTCGATCATCTTCAGTGGGAAAGTCTGTTTCTGCAACAGTAAAAAATCCAGTTGCATTGCGTGGCAGTTCCCCTACTGTAAAGTCTAGGCCTTGGAAACCTAATGAGATGCCTGGTTTCTCTCTTGATGCCCCACCGAATTTAAGAACATCATTGCCAGAAAGACCAGCTTCAGCCTCAAGGGGTAGGCCTGGTGGTGCCGTTGCTCGATCATCTTCTGTTGAGGCGGGTTCTAAAGTAAGACCAAGACAACAATCATGCTCTCCTGCTAGAGGAAGGGCCTTGAACAGCAGCGGAAATGTTAGTCGTATATCTATTCCCGCTAAAAGCAGAGCACAATCCAATGGCAGTGATGATGTGAATCCAGTACTCATGGGAACAAAAATGGTTGAAAGAGTAGTTAATATGAGGAAGCTGGCACCGCCAAAGCAAGATGACTATCAGTCTGTACATAGTAATTCAGGTGGAAAGTCATCATCTCTTGATAGCACAGGCTTTGGAAGAACACTCTCAAAGAAATCTCTGGATATGGCATTGAGGCATATGGTATGCATCATTTTTCTTAGTCTACTGAATATAATGTTATTCAATTTCCAGTTTTAGACCATTAACATGTTGAAAGAGTTAAAAAAAATATATGTTCTGTCTTTCTGAATCCCATTTCTTTGATAAATCTCGTAATTTGGTGATGATATTTTTGGTGATATTTACAGGCTTATTTGAGTAGGGTTCTAGTTTTGTATGCATATTTTACAGGACTGAAATTTTACTCTTGTTGCTATGTCGCTCTACTAATTCGAGTTTTTCTTCCGAGCAGGATATAAGGCGAAGCATTTCAGGTAATCTACGCCCGCTCACCAGCATTCCTGCTTCCTCTGTTTATAGTGTGAGGTCAGGAGGATCTACAAAAAGCAAGACAAACAGTGTTTTGGATTCTCCCCTTGCCACAAGCAGCAATGCTAGCTCTGAGCCAAGCGTGAACAACAACTCATTTTTTGCTGATGGAATAGAGATGGAAGTCACCGACTTTGGCAGTGAGAGAGGAAACTGCTCTCCTACCAGTCAGTTAGGTAAGTGATGTACGATTCGCAAATCGATTCTTCAAGCTTAAAGTTATTCTTACTTTCATGTGGAAGCTCATCCTGCTCGATATTTAAGAGGCAGTTGTTCCCTGAAGGAAGTTAAGCAGACAAGTAATTTGTGTCTTTGAAATCCATGGGAAAGATTGTAGGTGCTTGCAAATTTCTAAAATCCTTTTTATTCTTGGAAAAGATTTGATGAGCCAGCTTTATAGGTCAGGTCACTATTTGAACTCCTGTTGTAATAGGGACATTTGTATTGTACCATTTCAAACTCTTCTGAAGAGCTCCTTCAGCTTATACATTTGTCTGCACATTTAATTGCTGAAATATAGTTTTTGTGTAAAGATTAAACTCGAGCAAAACATATATTGCAAGCAAATTAACTTTAACATTTTTATTTCAACAAATGGTCACTGATGCTTTGAAGAACAGGGACACACCTTACGTTGGAGCTAGCCACGTTCTTGTAAATTCTAACGAGCATTTAGGTGAACCTAGCCATCTGGTGGTTTGGAATCTGAACCAAACCAGCAGTAGAGCTGTTCCAGTTCTGTTTTCCTGTCACAGGGAATTTTGAAAGTTTTGAATATTTTTTATTCTTCTTTTCTAAAAAAAAATATATTTGCTAATGGTTGGGTTTTATTTGACTCGCTATCCTAACATTTTTAGTAGATCTCACTGTCATCTTAAGAATTAAATTTATCACTTAAAATTATCAAAATTTTAATTTTGATCATACAAAAATCCTTTTTTTTTTTTCGACATGAGGAAATCACCAGTATGCTAATTTGTATCACACACATTAGTTTTATTATGTTAGTATTTCATGTTGTGCAAGTATATGCTAATGTGTAGGTGATTTAGCCCCATCCTCTTGGCGTGGTGGTGATAGGCGTATAGGGCTTTGTGGACATTGGCGGTTCGAACCCCACTCCACCTCCCCCTTCCCTCTAATCTAACTCCTAACAACTAACACTTGTTAAAAAAAATATATATAGGTGATTTCTAAACCCCAAAAAAAAAAAAAAAAAAAAAAAAAAGGCAAAAAGGACTTTAATGAACTGAAATTGAAAAAAGGACTTCAGTGAATTAAAATTGAAATTTTAGAAGTTTTGAGCGACAAATTGAATATTTAAGAAATATGACTGTAAATTACCTGATGGTGGACTAATTTTTAAATCCATGTCTTTGAGGCAAAAGGGTTGGGTGAACTTTAAGAAATTTACAGAATTAGACAATTTTTCTACCTTATTTACAGTCAATTACCTTACATTTTATATAAATTACTAGAGTATTTATTTTAGTTTTTATGCGTGCCCTAATTTTAGTTTTGTTTTCAAGAATGCCCATTTTACTTTTTTTTAATCTTCTTTATTTTTTTAATTTTATT
>CATIWM010040969.1:0-16826 GCA_949671775.1 Mallotus repandus | reverse complement strand
CAAAGTGTTGAGTCTCCAAAGCCTGCACTTCAATTTGCCAATTTCTTTTTTTTTTTTTTTTTTTTTTGTTTTTTTAACCCAAATAGCATTCTCAATTTGAAATATAAAATTTAAATTCTGTTTCTGTTGATTTTTGTTAATTTTTATTTTATTTAAAAAATTATTTTTATAATATAATTTATAAATATTTTTTTAAATTAAAAAATTATATAATTTTAGCATCGATAAACTGGTATAAATCAAATTTTATACCTTAAAATATTATTGGAGTGGACTTAACTGCTCCTTTAATGACATATAATTCATAAATACTTACATCTTTTTTAATAAAAAAAGCAAGCCATTTAGACAATTGAAGGTCAAAAGTTAACCATCTATTAGACACACACACTCTATATTAGTGCCAATCTCAATGATGTCAAATATTGAACAATTTATGACAATAGATTCACTCTTAAATATTTTTTTTAATTTTGTTTTAGTGGTGAGTTGATTTTTTTTAGGAGTTGAAAGTAAGTTAACTAGTCCTGAGTTAAAACTTATATACTTTTTTACTTGAAAATTAAAAAAAAAAATTACTTAGACTCTATGTAGCGAAATACAGAAACAAAATCAATGAAATGATATCTTAAAAAAATATAAAAAATAAAAACATGTAAATATTAAAAATATAAAAATATAAAAATAAATATTATAAATATATGAATATATATAAAAAATAAATTATATATATATATATTAAAAAAATATTTATTACTATTATAAATTACTTTGTTTAATTAAGAAAAATACACATAATTTTTTTCAAGTTATCTTTCTCTTGTTTAGAAAAAAAAATTAAAGAAATATATTTTTCGAGAAAAGCACTTTAAATTGGAAATGTGTTTCTTAATTTTTTAAAATTTATAGAAACGGTCTCAAAATATTTTCAAGAAATAACCTAAAGTTTTCAATAAAAAACATTTTTAAAATATAAAAACGTCTATTAATTGAAGTTTCCGTATACCATAGATTATTTGAACATTATTAATGTATATAAAATTGTAATATCTAAATCAGAATAGTCTAGTGGCGAACATGTTTCGACTGTATGTACCTAAAATCGGAAATTTAAGGAAGTTGCTACTCTAAGAATGTCACGATACATTACGGGCAGGTCACCCTGGATGGCAACGGACATTGGTTCTCTTAACGCAGATTTACTACTAGCCCAAAATGGACGATAATGTGAGGATGTACACCAAGACTTGCCCAACCTGCCAACAGGATAAAGTTGATAGGCAAAAGATTACGTGGTTGTTAAAACCTTTGCCAGTGCGCAACCAGCCTTGGGAGAGTGTGTCACTGGATTTCATTACTAGCTTACCACGAGTGGGGGAGTATGATTTCATTTTGGTTGTGGTTGATCAATTTTTCAAATTTGTCACCTTCATACTAATGCCAAAATTCAGTTCTTCAGAGGATACAACTAAGGCATTCTTCAAACATGTGGTGAAGTATTGGGGAGTGCCTAAAAGCATAGCCCGTGATCGAGATGGGTGATTTCTGGGCAGAGCTTTTTCGTCTCCTAGGCGTGCGCCTTGACATGTCAACTAGTTACCATCCACAAATAGACGACCAAATAAAGATATTCAACAGTCTCTTGGAGGAATATCTGAGGCACTTTATCAGCTCAAGTCAGAAGAACAGGGCATCATTACTAGATGTTGCCCAATTTTGTTTTAATTCGTAGAAAAGCTCTAGCACTAAAAAAAGTCCTTTTGAGATTGTAATAGGGCAGCAGTTGTCTCTACCACACACTTTGGAAGGGCCATATAAAGGGAGAAATTCAAAAGCTTACAATTTTTTCAAGGAGTGGAGACAAAATGAAGATATAGCTTAGGTATACTCGACGAGAGCAGCAGAAAGAATGAAGCACTGGGCAGACTTGAAGCACAGGCCACAGGAGTTCCAGGTTGGAGACATAGTGTTGATAAAGCTACTTCCAGAGCAAGTTCATTTGCACAACAAAAATTGAAGATTGCTGAGGAGATTTAAAGGCCCTTTTCCCATCGTTGCCAAAGTGGGGTCAGCTGCTTATAAAGTAGAACTGCTTGAAGGGCTCAACATACATCCAGTTTTCCATGTGAGCAACCTGCGACCCTACCATGTAGATAAGGAAGACTCCAACAGAAACCAAGCCAAGAGACCTCAAATTTCCAAGTTTGAGCCAACAATGAAGATTGTAGAAGAGATCCTAATAGAGAGAGTAGTCGCTTCAAATTGGTGCAAATATGAGGAGTACTAGTGAAGTGGAAGGATCAAGGCGAAGAAGAGAACATCTGGCAGAAGGAAGAAGATCTTAAAGCTTTCAAGTACAAGATTGAACATTTTATTGAGTCACAGTCGACGAGGACGTCAATCGCTTGAGTGAGGGAGAATGTAAAAGGGTAGCATTTTGTAATCATAGGGGCATTTTAGACATTTCATATTTATTTTATTTTATTTAATTACAGGGGTGTGATGGATGAAACATTATGACGTCTTCTCCTACCAACCCTCATTATGCTCCTTATGCTCTTTAGGGGGGAGTGATTAGTCATTAAAGGCCTAGAGCCGGAGATCTAGGCACTATAGATGCTCGGTGTGTGCACTTCTCTTGGGTAGGTTCCCCTTGCCTATACCTTGGGGAGTATAGCATCTAAATCTATATATTACTTTCTATGATAAATAACAAAAGTAGCCCATTATATTCATCTCGTGTGCCTTGTCGATTGTGCTTGTTGCCATATTCTTGCCCATTGGGTTACTATGTTGGCTTTGCAGATCCTGACTCGGATATTAATCTATTTTTTATTGTGCCTTTACAAAATTACTAATCTGTCCTTGAGGTGACTTGTTAGAAGGTGTTCTATACAAGCAGCACACGGTTCCTTTTGTAAAGCTTTTGTAAGTCCGTGACATTTGTTTCACCAACTTTTTACTTTTTGGTAATGAAGCAACTTTTTCTTTCATGTGCCAGATAAATTCCCAATTAGAAGTTTTATTGTATTCTTTAGCTCATGACGTTAATAATCAATGCCTATCAGAACCTGAAGCTTAGATAGCTGCTACATACCAAGTTCCAACTCTCTTCTTAAGAAAAGTTATTGCTCATATTCTCTTTGATATGCTAATGCTTCTTTTCCCAAAAATATTAGCACTCTAAAGTTCTTGGAAATTGAAGACAAAACCATTCCAACTAAAATACTCATTAAAACAAGAGTATCAGGAATTGCACTGGTTATGGACTTAATTCACAGGCCAATCACCAAATTGTCAGGCAGTGCTGTATAGGTTCAAGTTTATATTAACATTGCTACGCATACATCAGAACAGTCTACTCTCGCTAGACTTGAAATCGGTGGATGCTGCAGACTTAATTGGATTCAGCCTTCGCATGGAAACTCACTAAACGGTAACTTTCAAATCATTCAGATTCAGGAAAAAGAGAAAATTGAAAAAGAATATAAATAAGAAATCTGACATTGGAAGACCTAAGCAAAGCTGCTTTCAGGAGATGCAAGATTTTGTTTGTGCACACAACTAGCTCATCAATAGCCACTGAGCTTTATAAAAATGGGAAATGCATACCAATCCTTGACTCAGGAAAATTGGCTACTTCTCAGGTTTGTCAGAGCTGCACTAAATATTTCCAACTAAACCTAGCATAAACATTGCTGAATCAAGTGCACAAAGGACTGTAGATGATCCATGTAGCAGTGGCACAGATCACATATTCTTGATCCGTATGGTATGGTGCTGCAAACATATGGAGCTAAAATTCATGGAGTGTTTATAAGCACGCGGCTGCATAAACAAGTCGGGGCTTTCTTACCATTTGCATAGAGTAGCAGTTCCAGCAGTTTATTATAAAAGCTATGCATTTGAAACCTGGAATGGCCAGTATGTTCATGGATCTTTTACAAATTACTGGCTATCAGGCTCACCTGAGCCTTTCTTGCTCCATCCACCAGAACCAGCTTTCCTCTCTGCTCGCTTTCTCTTGTTTCTTGGAAATTGGAAGTCTGAGGCTAAACAAGATTTCAGAATTGACTCCTCCTGTGTCACAAGGGCTTTTGCTGTTGGTTCAGAATCTGAGGTTGAATTTGGACATGGGTTGGTGCTTTCTCCTTCTTCCCCTTTCTCTGGTTCATGATGCTTCTCTAGGAGTTTATTAATTGTCCCTATGAAAGTCTCCCTCTCTCCCTCAGCTACTTCATTATGTATCAGCACATTATCCACAATCTGTGAAATGAAAAAAATTGCATAGACATTAAAACGATTAAAGGATCTTATGGTATGCTGCATAATAGATTCTTTATTCTTATTGATATCTAAAAAAGGTTCTCCAGATTAGAGTTGAGGAGATCCTGATTTTGTAGAAGCAAAATATGTTTGCGAAATGGCTTATCAATCACAAATAACTCTAAACAAAAAGCACATTCAATCATATACAAGTAATGGATAGATGAGAAAAAAAAAAAATTCTCACATCTTCACACGAATCTCCAATTTGTGGCTGATGGAAGGTGACATCAGCAGCAGACAACATTCCAACTGTGCTTTCAATTATATCGGGAACGTGAATAGCCTCTCCATAACTTGACATGGCACAACCAGGCATAACCAAATCCCCAATCTCGTAGCCTGAAATATGCTGTGTTGCATTATGCATAGCTCCTACTGATGTTGTTTCTCCATTGCCAGCTGAGAATGTAGGGCTAGGAGCAGAACTAGTCTGTCCATCACAAGGTGCAAGAAGGCTTAAATTCTCAGAGGAAGAAAATTTAGCAGCATTTTTTGACATCACCACATCAAGCTGATTCTTCAGCTTGTTAATGCGAGTTTGCACTATTTCAATTTTCCAAAGGACTTGCTCCAAGGAGCTATCACCATCTTCGAACTCAAAAGATAAGTGGTCATTATCAATGCCAAATTTGTCATTGCAATCAGCATGTCGTTCTGTAATTGCTGTTCCACAATTATAATAGCAGTCAATGACAGTCAAAATTCATTTTAATATCTGTATGAAATGATAGCAACATCAGAACATCATATGAAAACATCAAGTTGGATTGGTTAGGATTGAAAATGCTGAAAAGACCGGAATCCTTAAGAGTTATAACATGGAAAGACAGAGTATTGCAATTTCAAGAACTAGGTAGCCATGGCTGCTAGTATAATAGTTTGCTATGTCATGAAGTAGAAACCATATAAAAAGTATTACGGAAATTGTTACCTGTATTATCAAAATCATCAATCATAGAACTTCCATCTGGATTGGATCTCTTGTTTTCTGCAATTAATCATGAAGTGATGTTTAAGAACATTAAGCAGGAAAGCTGTGGACATCTGGAAACCAAAGTCACTGTATGCAAGCACAAAGAAGAAGCAAATACCCAAATAAGAAAAGAGGCTGTGATGTAATACATATGATGTTGTATTGGTTTTGTCCTCAATTCTCTTTCGCTTTCTCCTCTTTATAGCCCTTCTTCTATAACGTTGATTTGAAAATGGCAATGATTTTGAACAGAAACCTTCAAATGGAGATTGATAGATTCGTGAATGTTTTCTCTGTTCATATGTTGCAAGTTCTCTGGCATATTTTAATGCTTGAGATTCAATTTCCCTAATTTTCAATTCTGTCCATTTGCAACGCCACATCAGAGGACGTATAAAGCTCCTCCAATGATTTGTTAACTTCTTCTTCCTGGATGAAGCAAAGGAAGTTAAGTAAGTGTTGTTTACAATTTGAAGTCCAAAACTATGGAATGAAGCAAACACGAAGAGAGACACTCTAAATTTCAGATAGATTTTCCTCATAAGTAACACCAACAACTGATACAAACTGCACAGAAGACAAAAGTGAGATCATATAGAACTTATCAGACAAAACTTTAAAACAAGCACCATCTCTATACGTAAAAAGAAAAAAGAAAAGCCCCCAACAAGTCACCACTGACAGAGTTAATTGCCCATGGTGAAGCAGCAATTCTGGGACTAGTTCTGTGAATTCCTACAAAACAACATGCCAGAAAGAATTGATATCATTCTTTACTCAGTCAAAAGTTCCAGAAGAAACTCTGTCTATTATTTTACTTTTAATCCTGTCTGACTAATTGTAGCATCTCTTACATGAAGCTGATAATTTCTTGAATACCATTGGCAGATATTCTAAAGCACCTGCCATTTCACCACAGTCTAATTTACAGCATGTTGCACTCATCTAATCATTTGAATCAGCAGGAAGAGCTCTTATAGAGCTAATCATATGGATCATAAAGTATATTTCAACACCTACAATGTCGTAGATGAATACAAATTTTAGCATTGAATCAATCACTTATAATATAGTTATAGACAACTGGTAATAATCAAGCACTTCATCTAATCTCTTTCTCTCTCTCTCTCTCACACACACACAGACATGCACACACACATATAGAGAATACGGAACAAACACAGACCTTGTTTGAAACATGCTATTGGGTGCATCATATGGAGATGTCAAATCACTGTCACCAAAAAATTGTGATTCTACTTCATTTTCACTTAGTCCAGAGCATTTCTCTGTATCAGAAAATGTGTTGGCAAATGAGCTTGAATATTCCGTCGCATCTGGATCTATATCTTGAGTATCTGCTGCTCTGGTGTCATTAATATTCTTAAATGTGATTATGTCAACTTCTACATCCTCAAGGTCCTTCGGCTTACATTGTTCATCTAATAGAATGCCTTGATCGTTAACTGTTTTATCACAATTATCTAAGCACCTTAAGCCTACCCCATCTGGTTTTATCTCAATGCTTCCATAGTCGATATCAACTTCAACTTTCGCAGAAGGCAGTTTTTTACAGTCTAGATCAATATCCATTAGTGGCTGTGCAGGAGGCATGGAACGATCTTAGGCAAAAGCAATTGATACCCCATCAAATGCTTCAATTTACTAATGAATAATGCTGAAAAAAAAATGCCTTTATGGTTAGTGAACCAATTTTATTGATTTAAATCCAGAACTGAAATAAAGACATTCAAAAATTTTAACAGATATTTTTAAATATAAATGAAACAAATACGGGTTTATATTACATATCAGTGTGAAAACCATAAAGTAAAATTAAAAGGAGCATGTACTTGACATCATTGGCAAACAGAACTTGGAACAAAAAAGTCCCTGTACTACCAAATTTTACGTATACCTTCTTCATTGCACCAGATGATCAAACAAATGTCCTCTTAGACCCTTCTTTGACTTGCATTCAAATGGTGTACTTTCAGGATATCTTAACCATAGGCCACATTACTAAGTTTCACTATTTCAAAGTTGTACAATGAGGAACACCTGATTCCTGAATGGTGTATTACTAGTGTAACTAAAATTACCAATCTGGCATACATTAACAGAGTTAATCTTAGAACAATGCTTTGAAACCCCTAAAACACAATTGTATTTCTTATCACACAATTGCATGCAAAGAAACCACTAAATAATCCTTGTGATCTTTATCAGCCAGCATAGGGAAAAAAAAGTGACAAGAGAAAAGCTTGTTCCTTTGTGGGATACAGTAGTGAACTCATCTTCCATAATCAACGAATACATTTCTTTTAAGAAGAGAAATTTCGCCAATGATCCCACATCGTTGGAACTAGTCCCTAGGTCCAGCCTAACATCCCACCAAAATCTCTGTGAAGTTCTAAAAGAAATCATCTAGAAATCTAAAGTTTAAAGCACTTGCAATGCTTAGACAACACAAAGTTTCATGTCAAATTAAATCATAAAAATATGCTGGGAAGTTAGGACAAACAATCCATAATAACTAAAAGCTAGGAAAGAGACAATCAAGAAAATGTTCAATGCCCATGCTTAGCAATCTTCCATGTTCATGAGAAATTCAAAACAAAGCAACCATTGTCAATCAGTGTCTACAGAAATCTCCCAAGAACAATGCATGATCTCCCTGCCCCATTTCCACAATTGGTTGTCATGCTGCGAGGCCCGGGCATCTTTGAGAAATATTTTTGAATACAATTCCCCCCCCAGTAATCACTTTTCTCGATTGGGGAAAAAAGGGTGAGCTTTAAACAACAAGAAATGTCTCCAAAAATTAGATGGGTTGAGGACAATGACAGTGACACAGTAATAGATAGTAGATAGCAAGAGCATAGCTTACTGTAGAGTCGGAACTTGTTTTACATGTTATTACAGATATAATTTCAATTTCCAGGAGCAGCAGGATACTTTTAAAAATGACCAATGCTAAACATAGAATTCACCTGATACGATAAGGTGGGTATCGTTCACATGAAAGAAGTATTTAAAAATGTGCTGAAATAGTAAGAATGGAAACAGCACTCTCGCTCACAACATAGAATGTTTTCCCAATATGTGGAAGAAGCAGACATGCATGACTCCAAAATGTTTAAAATCAATCATAAAAGAAGTGCAGCACAACCTTCACTCTACGATTACACATTACAACTTTATTGAGCTTCAAGCTCCAAGTACACAATAAATTAAACCAAAACTATAATAAAATTTCCAGAAACTCTGCTTCTTGAAAAAAAAAAAGAAAAAAATGATATAACACAGCAAGAACCTGCCTCTTCACAACATATCACCAATTCATTAAAAAACAATCATTAATTTGATAACATAAAGCAATTTCAAGCATCACCCACAATTATTTCGCAGCTTGTAAAAGAAACCCAGTAACCAAAAAGTTTATGACTTCCCATCACTGAAACAAAATTATTATGCTGCACATCTGAATGCGTAACAATACAATACGTGATCAAGTTAGTTTAGAGAAAAATAAAATTAACAAGTTAGTTTAGAGAAAAATAAAATTAACATGCATTTCAAGCTGCAACACAAAACAGCAAACACCCATTAAAGCTCAAAGGAATGAGGATCAAAAAAAAAAAAAGTTGAACAAGAGCAAGCTAACACAAAAGAAATGAAACAAAGAGCTTATAGATATACACATGCATAAAGAGAAAAACATTGAAGGATGTATCTGTAAAGGAAGAGAGTACCGATAAAAAAGAGCGAGTGTTGAAGAGGAGTAGAGTGTGTGTGAGGACGTTAGTGTTGCTGCTGCTGCTGCTGCTGCTACTGCTGCTGTTGTTGGGCAGTGCGGCTGAGGAAAGGGCAGTTAACGTTGTTGTTAATACTATAAACCTAAAAGCAGTTAGTAGTAGTCACTTCCCGCTTTTGCTTTGGTACGTGCCATTCTTCTATTATTTATCACCACTTGTTTCAATTCTATTGGCTTTCTTTTTACTTTTTTTTTTCAATTTTTTTTCTTTCTATCTCAATAAAATCGTAAATCTTATTCAGAATTTTTACTGTTCTATTCTTATATATATGAATACTAAATTTTATCCTTGTTGCACCAATAATACATGAGTACTTGAGTGAAAATCTATATATATATATTATGTGCCACTTAAGCCATTTCTCATAAAAATTACATACTTATTATAAACAATACCATGGACCAGTGGTAAAAAATTTGAATTTTTTAAAATAAAATTTAAGGTTTAATTTTTATATATTAAAAAAGCGTTGCTTTTATTGTAAGTTCCCCTTACTTGAATTTCCGATTGGTTAAAACCTATCTGGTTACCGAATAGTAGAAACATCACCGAAAAAATCTACATATGTGCACAACGTGTATGCATTTGACATTTTTTTCGCCCCCTGTTTTGCGTTGCATGGATTGAAATGTGGGGGGCTACCAATAGGCAATGACAATGTGCAGTAGAAGCACTCGTTAGTGGCAAGCAGCATTGATGTCAAAGCTCTTATCATTTCTAATTTATTAGCTTCCATCAGTATTCCTAAAGGTAATCTAGAATGATACGATGATATCAACACAGAATATCTTCAAAAATGTTCGCAGCAACTATATATATGATGCTGCCACAGCCACACAAACCCCAGACCAGTATTAATTTTGAAATGACAATTAAAAATTATGCGTGTTTGTAGAGGTGAAAAATTTTACAATGCTTGATTTGTATTTTTTTTTTAAGATTACAAGGAGACTGAATACGGGCAAGCCCATTACTCCTAATTCTACAAAATTTCCAACTCCAGGACAATAAATCTATTCAAGCAAACAAAACTGGAAGGCCTCAATTCTTTGCCTTTCCTCTCTTGCCATTTTTACCAAATTTCTTCTTTCCACCAGCACCTTTGCTCTTCAGACGGGACATTTGGTTGGCCTTCTTCTGCCTCTCTTTACGAACTTGTTCAAGGTTTTTAATTTCTGAACGCACATTAGCATTAGGCATAAATTGCTGCTTTCTGTTCCCTTTAAATCTTCCTCGTAATCGATGGTCTCCTGCAAACAAAATATATTTAAAAATGAATTGCAGATTTTTATTATTGAGGGAAGAAAGTCAAGTTAGCCACTGCAGGCAAGAACCTAGCTGCAGAGTAATGGAGTTCCAACAGGTAATCGTTGGGCACAGCTATAAGACTTCATTTTAAGAATTAAACTTGATTAATTCCTATGCTTCGGAGGAAAATAAGACACAGTTAACGAAACAAAGTAAGCCCCTCCATTTTCTCCGGTTATACACTATTTTGTAACTGAATAATTAAGATATATGTATCAAGAAGATCAAAAAATAGTGCCATTGATGAAGAAATTTACAGTGCATTTGACAACAAATACCATGAAACATAACGTAAATTTGACATACAACAGCAGACAGAAGCAATCAAATTCAGAGAAATACCTGAGAAGGTTGAGGTTTGCTCAGAATCCCTTTCATCACTAGTTCCTTTAAGAGAGACTTTTCTGTGTGACCTTTCTTTCCACTTTTTGTATATCCCAGTTTTATTAGCTTTCACTTTGGCACCACTTTCCGTCTTTACCTGTAGCCAACACCAAATAGAGTAAGTCTAAACAAGCATATTGCAATTTATAGATGCATAGAATAACATCAATGAGGATGCACCGAGAGCCAATGCATGGAGCCACTAAAATATTGTAGTAAGCTTCCCATGTCAGCAGGCTAATTCCGTCCCATATATGAATGATGACTTGTATTTGATGTGTGATCTATATACTTCGAAGGAAATTACCTTCTTCCAAAATGGACCTACACATGCATATAGTACAACTTTACCTTCTCATTAGCTATATTGTGCCCCATCTATGTAACATAAATAGAGCAGCCCATTGATAAGTTGATTACAGAGCAAGCACAAAAGTTTGTACTTGAGATTTGGTGATTGGCAGCAAACTTGTGGGAAAGTAGGAGGGCAGGATACACCACACATATGTTGACAGATTTAATGTATGCACACTCTGAAAGTCGCATACAGACCGCAAAAAAACCAAAAAAAAAAAGCAGCTACAATTTTCACCTACTGTGCATCTAACAGCTAAAACAGACTTGAAAGGACAAAAAGAATAGAACCACTAGTAATTTAAAATTTAAATCATAATCATTAGCAACCTTATATATATACATTATTTTCCTAGATGCAATACCTTAGCATAAAATCATATATTTCCACATGCATGCCAAATTAAGAAGAGGTCAAAGAGTACCTTTCCACTAGCTGTAACACGTTCACCATTGTTCAATTTGATGTATTTTTTACTCCTCTGCCAGCATATATTCACGAATTATATGAGGTAAAAATTTAATGTGTACAACACAATTACATAACTTCAACACAATTACAAGTACCTTATCCCAATGGTATACAGTTTTCTGTTTCTGCATGCCCCCACCATCATCTGCAACCAGATCTAGGACAGCAGCTTCCAGCCTGACAAGATAATTTCCATTAAATGGTGAGTAAAAAAGCACACCTAAAAATCAACTAAAAGATCATGCTGCAGCAATTCCTGCATGCATGATACAATAGCACTCAATAATATTGTACATCAGAGTTCACCTATTTGATCCAAAACCGTCATTAGCTCTCACTGCAAGGCCTGCCTCTGTATGCTGTGACCAGTACCAAAAGTTTGCAACTCAAATCAGTTAACCAAGAATTTCTCATAGCTAAGATAACTTTTTGCCAAGGAAAATATACATCTTGAAGAAACAAAGAAGCCCTTTTTACCAAGTAAAAAAATTAGTTCGAAGAAACAAAGGAGGTGATTCCCATATAAATTGGGAGTGCAAGAAATGAGAAAAATAAATTATTATAAGAACAAAGATATTCAGACCTGGAAGAGGACAAAATAATTGTTTACAGCAGTATGATTATAAAAACAAATAATTTTTTCGGAAAAAAGTGAAAGAAAGCACGAATATATAAATGTCAAATTCACACAACAAAGTTAAAAGCATATGGGATGAAACATGCATTTAAAACCTTGTAATCAAGACAGAATATATTCCATTAAAGTCATTGGAATTGAAAAAAAAAAAAAAGAATCTAACAGGAAGTTACAACATACATGATTTGTTGGTACTGAGCTTATATAGTACTCCTCATCTTTGAAATTCTTTGCCTTTCTTTTAGAACCACGAGCTTCTAACATCCAAAATAAATCATCAACATTTACTATCAGAAGAAAAGATATTACATTCACTAGAAGGTTTTACTTTTATAAACTGATGTTACATGGAAGATGCAACATAAAAGAGAAACCCATGTATATAACTATTAGTAGGGTTTATACAAACCTTTTTTCTCCTTTCCATTTATAGAAGTAATCTCAGGTTCAACTTCCTGCAGCACCAAAAAGTACATCCACGAAAAAAGGTAGGAAAAATAAGTATGGTATGGTACGGCCAACAAATATCTAGCAACTATATGTAGTCCACACACCAGAGTCAAAAACAGGCAAGAACTCCAAGCACAGACATGAAAAGGTATTATAACTACTAGTAAAGTACCAGGTCAAGGCCAGGACTCCTAGTTCTGCAGCTATGCTTGGACAATAAAGTTATAAGCCACACCAAGCTCAGGTCAAGAAGAAGTTAAATTACTCTCATTATTGATTTGGCTCCCATTTATTATAATTCTGCCACTTCAACAAAAATAACAATCTATACAAAGCTAGGCAGCACGGAGACGGACACCGGGACACGGGAAATGGAGACATGGACACGAGGAAACAGCTTCTAATTGAAGTGTCTATCTTCTAAATGAAGTGTGTAGGTAGCACGGACATGGGGAAACAAGAATACGGGTACAGGTAAATGCCTACCAATTTAAGTGTCATCAATGTTGTCCTTTAACATTCCTAGATATAAGGTCACAAAAAATGTTAACAATGAATGGGCATCCTACACATGTTCCCAAAACTGTTCCCCTCAGGTGAATAATTAGAAAAAGATATTTTATGTAAATATCATAGGTAGAATTTTCATGTAGCAGTTGATCATTTCATGGAATTGAAACTTAGTTGTAAAGAAACATAACAGTTGCTTGGATTAAAAATTAAGAATCGTTACTGCAGTTCAAGTTGCAACAAACATATTTACCTTCTCCTCCTGTTTGCTAGAGCGTTGTTGATGCACCAAATTAATGATGCACTCATGAATAGCTCTCTTTCTCTTCATCACATCAACCCATTGACCAGAAGGGCCCTGAAATTGAAATATGACCTTGACTTAAAACTTCACAAAGAGGATTATGATTCTAAACACTGAGGAACGTATAAACAAAGCATTCATATAAATTTGTGTTCATTATAAAAGTTTTAAGTTAAAGCAACAAGCTAACAAAGAATATAAAGGAATGCACAAAATAGTCAAGATGCTCCAGAATGCCAAATATACTATAGAAAAACAAATTAATTACAAAGGAAAACAATAAGTCTTGTAAGAAAACATATTGTTTCTTAAGAGGTCATACTCAAAGTAAATTATACGCTGGCAGATTTGAAAATGAGGTCAGTTACCTGCAGATTTTTTGATTTAGCAGCCTCACCTTCAGCTTCCAGTATAGTTTGCTTGGGTCTAAGACAATCCAGGCATTATATGATTAAAGCTATGCAATCAAGCAAACATCATTTATTGTTGACAAAGACAATAATGAAAACATTTGAACTCACCTGAATGCTTTTAAGCGTTCAGAAAATGCCAATGCAGTTAACTCACCACCTCCCAGAACATTTTTAAAAATTGGATGTAAACCTTCACGGGGTAAATCCTTCACTCTCTTAATGGACTCCTTTGCAGGAAGGGGTTTTGTCTTTGTATACAACCGAAAAGCATTTGCACACGTTTTCTGCAAGGCAGTCAGTTCTACAGATGAATCAATAATTTCTCGGACTCTGTCTGAAACAAGATCAAGTATTGTTTGTGGGATACGACCGTAAACAGTTTCCCCATTTGCAATTGCATTATCAATTTTCTTCATTACTCCATCCATGTCCTTCAAGACTTCCTCCTCTGTTGGTGCAGCCCTGATTGGTTTTGAAAGAAATAGATGAAGATCTAAAAGGTAAGGCATATCTTCAGATGTCACAAAAGAGAATGCTGCACCAGTCCGACCTGCCCTAGCAGCTCGCCCTACACGATGGACAAAAATTTTTGGCTTTGGCGGGAAGTCCCAGTTAATGACATTATCAAGCAAGGGAATATCGATCCCCCTAGCTGCTACATCCGTTACAATCAACAGCATAGTTTTTCGTGCCCTAAACCTTGACACGTGAATCTTGCGAGCATCTTGATCCATATCGCCATAGCATACAGAAGGCTCAATGCCCTCTTCTCGAAACAAAATATTAAGGAACTCAACATGATGTTTTGTGGAAACAAAAATCAATGTTTGCTGTTCAGAACTAATATACTCCCTTACTAAATATAGCAGTGCTGCATATTTTTCCTCCTGCCGTAAGGTAAAAAACGTTGTTTTCAAATCAGGGCTAATTTTAGTATCCACATCAAGCCGAACAAGCTGAGGATCTCGGAGACCAGCCTTAGCAAACTCAGCAAGGGCACTTGGCAAAGTTGCACTGAAAAGCAAAGTCTGTCGATTGTCACTCAACTGAGTTAAAATTTGATGCAACTGCTCAGCAAAACCCATACCGAAAAGACTATCTGCTTCATCAAAAACAACATATTCTACTGTCCGCAATGACATGTCATCGACCTCAGACAAATGGTGCATAAGCCTACCAGGAGTTGCAATTATAATATCCGGATTCTGCGCTAATTCTTCAAACTGACTTTCCATGCTATCACCACCAACCAATAAACTAGTTCGAAGATCTACAGAGCAGCCAACATAAAAAATAAAAAATAAAAATAAAAATAAAGTACCTGAAATACGCCATTTTTGTTTATTAAGCATTAAGGCATTGTTTGGAATGATTCATTCACATCAATTCATTTCAATTGAATTCCACATCAATCAATCAATTAATCCAAACAAAACAAACTCACCAGTAAATCTGCCAAGCTCTTTAGTGAATTTCAAAGTCTGCAAAGCCAAATCCCTAGTAGGAGACAAAATGAGAGCTCTAACACCAGATTGAGAGACATGTTGTTTTAATTTCTCAAGCATAGGGATTAAAAACGCCGCCGTTTTACCAGAGCCAGTACGAGCCATAGCAACGACGTCGGAGCCGGAGAGAATGAGAGGCATGGTCTTGCGTTGGACAGGTGTAGGGACACGGTATCCCTTCCTTTTGATTCCTTTGTAAACATTGGGGCTTAGGTTTAAGGACTCGAAGCCACCAGATTTCGCTTTCTTTTTTAGGTTTTGTTTGTGTTTTAGCTCCGCTTTAGAGCTCACTAATGGATCTTTTCCGCCCATTTTTCTTCTTTTTTTTCCCCCTTTTTTTGGTGTCTCTAACCTGGAAAAGTTGCAGTGGGGATTGAGCCAGTGTGATGGTTGAAGAAGACGATGATGATAACATGGTTTGTAGGGTTTTTGTAATGAAACGATGCCGTTTTGAATGCTAGGGTTTTAGTATTTAAAATTGGTCCTTGAAGTTTGCCTATTATTCACTTTTTCATATCTATTTCTTAAAAATGACACATTATATCCCTCACCCAAAGTAATATTAAAATGAGTGTGATAAGTCCAGTGAGAGATTAGTCAAGTGGTAATATTTCTCTAAGGGCATCTTGAAGTGTAGGATTCGATTTTTATCATCATCGATTTAAAAGGGAGGACTACCCCCTATTGTACAGTCCATCAAAATTTAGGTTATATGACATTCTTATTAAAAAAAAAAGTTTGATGATACTTAAACCAACTAAACCTATTATCAATGAACATGAGGGATAAAACTTTAAGAAAGATATAGATAAAAATGCATAATAAAATAAAATTTTAGGAAAATATTTATAATTATCCTTTTTGATTTGATGTCACCTGAATAAAAATAATTGTAGTTGTAAAATAAAAATATATGATCTTTAATATTTTTTACAATTTAATGATAACTAGTTGTGTACCCAGTTGTTTATATTAATTTTTTAATTTTATTTTATCAATATATTAGTTATGTATTAGTATATCTTTTATTTATTTGTTGGACAATAGTTATTATTTATTTATTAATATATTTTGCTTTCTAGAAGCCAATGAATCAATAGAAACCTGAAATCCTAAATTCAAAGAGGAAACTAATCAATTCACATTTCAAATAGATGAAAATAAAAATTTTTGTTATAATTTATGTGGACACCCTCAGTTTGGTCGGCCCACAACGAAAATTCAGTGATGAGATAGTACGGATGTTGAATGCAAGAAGTTCCGAAACTTTCTTTAGAAATGGATTCGAGAGCCCAAAACCCTTAGTTAAGCCCAAAACACCAAATCAGAACCCAAAACTTCAAATTTGAGCCCAAAATCCCATTTGGCC
>CATIWM010040951.1:0-23771 GCA_949671775.1 Mallotus repandus | reverse complement strand
AATTTATTAATGTTTAATTAAAATTTAAAATTTTACATTAGAAAATAAGAGACTTATTTTGCTTATGTGGTTAAAATACGAAAGTCAACATCATTGTGTACATGTACCATTTTCACAGAAATTAACTAATTCCAAAATAGATAATATCTTAATCTTGGGTTAATCATTATCCACCTTAAAAGATTTTTTTTTTAAAAAAATGAACCATCTATTCATAAAAAATTTAAAATACATCTTAATAAATAAATAATATAGATAAAAGTACAAGTAGTATCAAAGAAAATTTCACTACTGTTAAATGTTTTCATTAAAACTTTCTTGTTGTTATTCTTCAATTGCACTCAATGGTTTTGATTAGTAATAAATGAACTTTCTAAAATCCTTGAACTATATTGGGTTGAGCACTTAACACCCTAAAGTAATACTTGGCATTTTGAGGCTTATAAGGTGTCAAAAGTGGCCCATCTGTCCCTAACTTAAATGGGCTAATAAATAGACATTAAAGTCTGTGGGCCAAAGGATGGAAGAAGCGGGAAGAAACCCATCGTTCATTGCACGTGTCCTACCAATATTCAAAACGACAAAAATGTTTTCAATGAAAGGTTGCTATCTTGTGGGGTTGTGGTGACGAAGTGGGGCAACTGTTGATGACATTAGAGAGAAAATGTGTCAATTGTTGTAAAGGGAACGCGGTATGTATAACTTTTCCCCCAATTTTTTTTTGTAAAATTTGTTTGGCTATTGGTGGACACTGTCATGTGGGATTGGTGTATGTAGTTTTATATAAAAGAAACTAAATAAAAAATTTGCTTTGTTTATTCATTAGCCATAACAGATTATGAAAATTAGGGTTCAACATGTATGGGTTACCGTGTCAATAAATAAAAATGCAAATAGTGACTAACTTGCTTTGATTTTTAGTTTATTTTATTTGGTTTATATGTAGAATGAGTGAACTTGTGAACGTGTATTTTCATTATGAGGTACATGGGTAATGAATGATAATGAGTTACAATATATAAATGGCAAAGTTGAAGAATTATTTAACTTTGATCCTGATTATATGTCAGTACTGGATATTAAGGCAAAGTTTAAAGAAGATTTAGGGTTCCCACAAGTAAGTAGGGTGTATATACTTGAACTGGGGAAGAGTTTGAAAAATGGTTTATTTCTATTAGAAATTGACAGTGATATCAATAGTGTTTTAGCATAACGTAGAGATCCATATTTATACTGAGCATGGTGTTGATGAACCTGTTTTGGTAATGCCTTTAGAATGGAGTAAAAATGTTGTAGAGGAAACACATGAAATTAATGATTTGATACCTGAAATAAATGTTAATAAGGTAGCACCTGTTGATGATGTTAATGAGGCAACACCTGTTGATGATGTGAATGAGTGCATGGAGCAAGATGTAGGTGAACAAGAAGGTGATAAGGAGGATGTAGGGGAACATGAAGGTGATGTGGAGGGTGTTTGTACAAACAAGTATTATGAGAATGATTTGAAAGCTGATGAATGGGGGGGGGGGGGGGGGGGGAGGACTTGAGTAAGGAGAAGGATAGATTAAAAAAAAGAAAAGGGAAGGAAGTTGTTAATGAAGATTTAAAAGAGTTTATGAGGGTAAGAGAACAGGAGATTGATGATAATAGGAGGAAACAAGCTAAAAAAAAAGAGGACTAATAAAAAAAATAATTCGAGGGAAGAAAAAAATGCATCTTTACACTCAAGTGAGCATGAGATAGAAGAAGAAATGAGGGCATATGATCCAAAAACTCTCTATCCTTCATTCAGTTTAGGAATGTCATTCTCAAATATGAAGGAATCTTGAGAAGCTGTTGTAAAGTACTCAATTATGAATGGACATGGACTGGGATTTTTAAAAAATGAGCCGAATAGAATAACCATTATTTATGAAGAGGGCTACCCATTTAGGGTTTATGTGAAAATTTTTAATGCACATCACATGTGTTGATGAATTTACATAAATCCTAGAGCTAGTTCAAGATTTTTAGCAGATTATTTTCTGAAAAGGCTGAAGCAAAAACCTGATTTAAGGATTAAGGATTTGAGACAGTTTGCAAAGGAAGAGTTAAGGCTTGATGTTTCGATAGCAAAATGTAATCAGGAAAAGAAGCTTGTTAAAAATGAAGTGGCAGAAAATTTTTTGAAACAGTTTGCAATGTTAGAGGCCTATGCAGCTGAGGTGAACAGATGTAATCCATGCAGTGTATGTGACATCCAATTATGTCCTGAAGGTGTCCGACAAGGCAAGAGAATTTTTTGGAGGATGTTCATTTTCTTTTAAGCGTGCAAGAATGGTTGTTTAAGGGGTTACAGACCCATAATAGGCATGGGTGGATGCTTTTTGAAGGTAGAATGTAAAGGATAAGTTCCTTATGCTATTAGAAAAGATGGAAATAATCGTATGTTTCCAATTGCTAGGGCTATTGTAGATGTGGAAGACAAAGTCAATTGGAGATGGTTTCTCGATTGGCAAGGATTAACCATAATCTTAGATATGCAAAAGGTTAGTAAAATACATTACAACTTTTTGCATTCTATTTATTTTTTTATTTTTTGATTAAAATATTATTTGTTATTTTTTTCCATTTGTTCAGAAGTGAATTTAAGTGTTGTTTATGTTTTGCATAACTGATCACATGTAATATAGTAAAAAAAAACTTATATCATCTTCCATGAATTTACAATTTTTTATAGTAATATATTATTTATGTCTGTAGGGGTTGTTGCTTGCTGTAAAAGAGGCACTTCCAAGAGCTAAACATAGATGGTGTGCTAGACACATCTATGCAAATTGGAGTAAGAAATGGAGAGGCATTGAATTGAAGAAAAAGTTTTGGTCATGTGCATGGAGCACATATGAAGAACAATTTAAGGAAAATCTAAACAAATTAGCTGACGGTGGGGTTTAGTGCGCATCCAAAATTTTAGCAACCGCGACACTATTTAAGTTCAGGGCTCCAAGGAACACACTACTATATCACAAAGACATAGCGTCGAGATGAGGAGTCACTGCAAGGGTAATAACTGGGACAAATTGAAGATGGCGGTAACTCAATTCTCTAAAAGAGAGTTAGTACCACAACTAGGAAATTTTGGGAACGGAATACCAACTTCTTTAGTCTCATGTTCTTTAAAATTAGTTTATGAATTATTATTTTATTTCCTAATTACGTTCAATTTCATTTAAACCCTAATTTAGCATACATCTAACTCCAAGGCAACTAGTCATGAAAGAGCACATAAAAAAGGCATTCATAAGGCGCAACATCCCTTAATGTAAACTACATTGATTTTAATTTAAGTTAAATAAGTCTACATATTTTATTTACAAATTGTAATCAAACTAAAGGTGGGCCTACATTTTAATTAAATTAGCGAGTTTAAATCTATTATTTTTAATTCTAAAGAAATAGGCCTAAATCTACCAATTTTATGGCAATTGAATTGGTTTGGATAACTTAAGTGGGTCTAGTTCTAATTAATTTTTAATTAAATGAAATGAATCCTAAAATCTACAAGTTATGGAAAAATGCTTTAATGGGTGAGCTATGTCTAAAGTTATTTTTATTAACTAAAAGTGGGCCTAAGTCTAAATTAACCTAATGGGCCTAAATTAATTTTAAAGTTAAATAAACCTAATACCAATTTTAATGAGCCTATTATGTGAGTTAATCCTAAACGTGGGCTTGGGGCCCAAAATGAATAAAAAATAACAAACAAGCCCAAATAATAAAAAAATATAAAAAAACATACATTATGTGATTTTTAACCCTAATTTAATTTAAATGCAACCTAAATTAATTACAACCACCATTGATTTTATTAGGATTTTACCAAATTGAACCTAGTTTACTAATTCATTTTAAGTGTAGAAAACTAAATAGGTTTCACCATTATCCCACTATTAGGGCTATTACAATCTATGAACAATAACAGTTACATGCCTAAAATCAAAAATAAATACACAATACAAATACCACTAAAACACAAAAAATAAAATAAACCTAAAACTACGTGATTTTAACATGGACTAATCCATGGCATTCCATGGACCTTCATGGATTTTGTTGTTGATTCCCTTTGTTCACCCCATGGCTCAGGTCACTCCCATTATCATCACATAAAAATACACAAAAAACAATAAAGACAATTATCTGAATATAAATAAAAGTAAAATAAAATAAATAAAGAGAAAAAAAAGGAGAAGAGATGAATGATGTGGATGCAATTTTGATTTCTCCACAGAGTGGATTTATTCACCTTATTGTTGTTGGAATAAAATCTATAGACTTGATATTTTGATCTCTGGCTTAATTGATATTTCTTAAATCAAGAACTTTTTCTTTTCAAAGTACGTAAAAGAAAGCTAAAAGAAAGAAAATGGGGTTTCCTTCGTAAAGCGTCCTTCTTTTTTTAGAAAAGAGAGAGAGCCCCCTCCTTTTCAAAAAAAGCCTCCCTTAAATAAAAATACATAGAGTTTTATAAACTTAGGAAACCCTCTCCTGTGATTTAAATCACAGGAATAAAGTTTTATTTTTTATTATTTTTTTAAAATTTTTTAAACCTATAAACAATATGATAATCATGGATTATCATGATAAAATAATAATAATAATAATTTATCTTTTATCTTTTATTTTCAAAATATTTTTCTACCAATCAAAAAATAAGTTAAGCAAAATAAAAAATTGTGAAAACCGATTAGAACTATGCAATTCTGACCAAAATTGTGTATTTCCGGTCGAAAATACATAATTCCAATCGAAATTATGTATTTTCGACCAGAATTGTACATTTTCAATCGGAAATGTGTAATTCCAGTATATTTCTGATGAGAAATATGTAATTTTGATCGGAATTACATAACTCCGATCAGTGATTTTTTTAACTTTTAATTATAAATGACCCTTGAAAGAATTAAAAAATTTACAATTGGGTCCTTAAAGAATGTTACAATTGAGTCCTAAAAAATGTAATTAAGCCTTAAGATCCAAAATTCAAATACTGGAGACCTATTTGCAACAAATTTTCATCATTGGAGTCCTCTGTCACATCCACACTCCAACATCCAAAAATTGGGTGCTTACAATGTGCATAGTATTGGAGCTATTCATGACTTGCTGAAATATAATCCATAACTCTAGTGTAAGGCGTATTGTAGTGCAAGGTGCAAGAGTGATATGATTGACAACAATGTCTCAAAGACATTCAATTCATGGATCACTGAATTCAAAGATCTACTAATTATCACTCTTTTGGATAAATTAGGAAGAAAGTAATGCAGAAAATAGTAGAATTTAGAGAGTTTATAGAAAAGTGGAGTAAGTCTTACTCACCTCACTGCATGGCTAAATTTGAAGAGAACTTCTTAATTAGCACATAATGTGATGTCATCTTCAATGGTGATGATGGATATAAAGTTACATATGGAGAAGACCAACACACTGTTTTGATTGAGGGTAGAAGCTACACATACATGTCTTGGGACATCACTTGGATTCCATGTCCACGCGCAATGTGCTCAATATTGCATGCAAAGAAAGATCCTATGAATTATATTTCAGGTTGCTATGACAAATAATGTTTCATTCTGGCATATGAAACAACATTGCAGCCTGTTAGGGGATGTAAGTTTTGGAAAATTTATGACTATGCCCCTATTGAGCCACAAGCAGTAAAGAAACAACCAGGTCGACCAAAAAAGAATCGAAGGAAGGACAAATTTGAGCCCAAAAAAATCCTGCATCAGGTAGACTGTCAAAGAAAGGATCTAAAATGACTTGTGCAATTTGCAAGCAAGTCGGCCATAGTAAGAGATCTTGCAAGAATAAAGGCAGCTCATCGAGTGGTGGACATGTTGGGTCAAATGTAGAACCTGTACAATCACAAGTTGGGATAAGCTTTCATCATGAATAATTAGCTTTCAGTTTTTTATTAATTTGCTCAGCCCACTACAAGAATATCAAATAATCAGTCCAAAGGGAAAAAAAGGACTACATCAGGCAACTTGAAGAACACTAAATCAAGCATGTTCAACAAAGCTGCTGAGGTACAAACATTGTTTTTTTTTTTAAATCATGTTGACTAAATATGTGATGATATTTTATGGTTATTTACAATTTCAACTAGGGACAATCATCTGCCAACTATAAAAAATGAAGTAAAAAAAGTGGAACTGGAGGAATGGGAATTAAGATTGATGAGAATACAGGTAGAACAATATTCCATGTAATTTCTGTGAATTTTTGGGTTTGATAGTTATTTTTTATGTTAGCATAAATTTTTTTTAAGTTTGATAATTCAATATTAATATGTTAGCACTTGTATTGGTGTGAATTTTTGGGTTTGTTGCATTCTGAGATTTTGATCCACCCCAGAGATGTGACTTCCAATACAAATGTAGAAGATTTACATGCTTGGACATTTAGATATGCCATGTAAGAAAGATCAAAAAATGATATGACAAATCCTCCATCCCGAAGAAGCAATTTCAATAACACAAGAAAAATCATTTCGTTCAAGATAGGACAGGACTAACAAACTTACAATTTCAGGCTTCATTAGATTTAACTTGGAGAGGTAACCTAGCCATCACAACAAGGCAGATTCAAGAACAAAGGAAACAATGGCAAGATATGTCAAATCAAATGATCAACTCAAGATCATAAGAAAGAAGCAATCAACAAACAACTGCGAAAAAGTCTGGCCAAGCTAAATCAAGCAGCTCCCAATTTGCTGCTTTTTGAAAATATTCAATAATAGGTTGTTTCACATGTAGTAATTAAACCTGTTAGGATATTTTTAGTGATCTTGGTGGTCATAACTTAGGTATTACTAGCAAGCAGAGATCATATTTTTTGTGGAAGCCACGAAGTTCCTTAAGAACTTGAGATCCATTGTGATACTTTGATTTCAAGTTCTTAAGGCACTAAACTAGTTTCATAATACAAAATGCAAATAGATTTGCATTTTTTGATTCTGTATGCAAATGTAATCATGTCTTTTGATATATATAGATTTGCTTCTTTTTAATTCTTATTTCAATATCTATTTTGCCTTCATTAAACACTTCTTCTTATGGTTTTAAGTTGTTCACATTATTGAAAAAATACTAAATAGCGAAAGAATTCATTTTAAACATTTCATAGGAGTAATCCAACACACTTGGCAGGATTTTTCTAACAACTTTTTCATTCTCTTACTGAAGGCTACATTATAACATCACACCACTTTAATTAAGCAGTGGTGATAACAAAAAAAATTTACAAATTAAGGGTTCACATTTTCATCACTATAGTTTCATAATTACTATTAATATTCCAACAAATACCCAGGATATGAAGAATCTAAATTTTTAAAAATTCTTCCTCTCCTCTATTGCTTTTACTTCATTTTAAAATTTTTCTTTCTCTGAGGTCATTCGGCTCAAGGCATTTTTGAAATTCTTATAATTCTACAAGTGCCAAAGGGGGGGGGGGTGAATTAGCTTTTTAAATAATATGGGTAATTTTGATTTACTACACAAAATTAATCTATAAACATGTTTAGAGCTTAAATAGATGAAGTAGAATAGCAGTAAAAACTTAAAGGATTTATAGAGGTACGACCCTCACAGCCTACTGTTGAGATTCTTAATCCACTGTCAATCTACTTCAATGGTGTAGATTAAACCTTTACAAGCTTGACCCAAGCTACCTAAGTGTTTTCCCAAGGCTCATACTCAAACCCACTTGCTAAGAACAAGTCTCTTAGCTTACAAGTATTTAAAACCCTAACTTAAATCACTCAAACTCACTATTGAACTATTGAATAAAGCAATTAAACACTCACTAACCCACACTCAAGAACACTCTTAAGATAGAAGTAATTTACAATAATTAAAGATGAAAGCTTTGGTGGTTGGAGATTAAATTCAAGATCAAGTGTTCAAGATTTTGCACTAAATGTGTTTGGTTAACTTCATTGATTCCCTACAGCTGATTTCAGAGTAATATTTATATCTTCATAGTGAAAAAGAGCTGTTGGAGGTGCATTTAATGCAAACAGAGCTGTTTAAACCACAAAAAATGAAGCAGGTCTACGTGTCGTCATCATGATCATAATTTTCAGAGCACCAAGATGAAATTTGAATCTACGTGCTTTCATGATCATAACAGTGGTGGTGATGATGGTCATGATAGCATTCTGTAACTTTTGGAACTTAGGCGTCATGATCATGAAAAATTAATTATAATCATAATTCTGGTAGTTATTATCATAACACTGGTGGTAACACTAGTCATGACTACTCTTGGGAATTTTTGGAAAATTGGAATTTGAATTTTTGTGATTTTGCCCAAATTTTTTTTAATGACTGTGATTTACTTGTTATCATATATAATGAAGATTCCCATCATTTTTTTTTTGCCAAAAACGACTTATGCTTTTGTCTCAAAAATTCAATCTTCATTTTTTGCCTTATGTCGTGGTCATGATTAATCTATTATGGTCATAACCAGGCTGTAGTCTTACTAGAGTTAAAGTGCTAACTTTTCAAGGCTTGACTTGTGCAGTTATGATCATAATACTTTTGTCACTGCTTGTGCCTCAACTAATTGTTGCAAATTTAATAAACCTGAATATAAACACTTAAGTACACGGGTTAAATACAAGTTTACTTAATTACTTATAACTATCAAAAAATTACTATTTTAACCCCCAAGGTTCAACAATCTCCCCCTTTTTTATAGTAACAAACAATTATGTAAAATTAGGTCATAAGTAGGAAGAGATAGCTCCCTTATAAAATAAGCCTGAATAAATAAAAAAATTATAATAATTAATTTGCAAGTTCATTTAGCATATTTGATTAGCTAAGGAATGAACTATTATGATCATGGCAAATTTTTGGTTTCATCATGATGTAATTAAGTTAAGCAGAAATGAAATAGAGACAGATTCAATAAGTAATAGAATATGAAATAAATCATGATTCCAAAGTCATGATTATGAGAAAATTATCATGACCAATAACAAAAGCATAGTTCCAAGGGAAAACACATTCACAGTCATAATCATGATCCGCAGATTATAGCCCATGATTTTCAATTTGGCCACAAAACAAGCACAACCTAAAAAATTATAACTACCACATATCAATAAACATTTCCTACAAATCGCAAAATATCCATGCCAAGTAAAATATCAAAAAAAAAGATAACAACCTTGATAGAATCAATATTTAATAAACTCAACAATTAATGGACAAAAACAATTTAGTCAATATACTATGCACATGCCATAACAGCAAACCCTATAAGCAGCAGATAATATCAAATATCCATATCATTAAAAACAAACTAAAACATAATTCACTAAAATAGCTAAATACAAACAAAAACACAGTTACTTAAGCACCTAACCAACAACTAATATGAGCCTTTTCTCCCCTTCTGTTATTATAAAAAATAATCCAACAAGGGGGGAAGGCACCTGACAGAAAAAGATATATTCCAGGCATGAAAGGGTTGTAACCAACATAGAACAAAAAAAAAAGAAACATGTCCAAAATATGTCCTAAAATGCTAACAGGCTGCAACCATTACAAGTTCAGTCAATGATGTTAAAACAAAAAGGTTTGTGATGCGGGATGTACATGATGCAGATTAGGGGGGATGGAGGATGAGGAGGAAGATGATCCCTCAAACAAGCAACATCACCAAAAATGGTGTCAATTTTGAGATCTATAACATCAATATGATCCATAACAATTCTAATTTGAGAATTAAAGTGGACTTTGAACTGATTTAGCTTAGACTAAAAAGGGATAGTAGGTTCAACTTCTTCATCTTCTGCAGGAGGAGGCACCACTTTAGTTCACTTTCTAGAGGTAGAACGAGCCTCTCCTTCTGCCATTTGCTGAAATTTAGGAGAGTCATAATCTTTCCACACCGTATTGCCTTCTTAATTAACTTCTCCCTGTTGCATTCAAAATTCATAAGCGCACGGATCGTGAATTGTAGTACAAAGGATATCATTCCCATGAGGATTGAATATTGAATACTAATAGTCTACCTATGTTCTTAGCTAAAAAATCAAATAAAGCAATTTAGAGAATAAAATATAAATATAAACAATTAAAATTAAAAGAAAATCAAATGATGAAACATAGATCTTAGGTTTAGTTTCACTATTCCAATTAAATCATGAACACATATTTATTAAACACCTTGATCACAGTTAAGGGTAATTGTTCTAAAATACCTAAAGGCTCTCTTGAGTTTAATTAAGCATGTAAAGATTAAAGTTTAACCTACTCTCGTAATTAAGAAGTTAATCTAAACTCATTAAGTTCCTTGACAATTATTATTTTACCACCATAGACCCTATCTACTATCATGGTCCCTTGAAGAGCTCGCCTACTCTCGTGGTCGAGTGATATAAGTCCTATAAATTTTAAGCTGATAAATTTCCCTAACTCTCGTTGGTTAATTTACCTATAAACATTCAATCAAACAAGACTGGAATGATAACAAGACATTAATATTAACGCATATAATTAACTAAAAATTAAATTAATAAAAGACTTGTGTTTAATCACATAATAGAATAACTACTCCTAACGTAAACCCTAAAAGGAGTTTAGCCACACATAGTTCTATAAACAATAAAATCAATAACAAGAGAGTGAAAAAAAAGAATTGATAAAACTTGTTTAAGCGCCGCTTCAATCTTCAAACCCTTATTTGCCTTCTCAAGCTCTTGTTTATGGCTTTTAGAATGTAGAATCAATCCCCTTTCAATTTATTTTGATCCTTTATATATAGTCATAATTCACCTTGCTTGAATTGGAATAAATTTAGGTCTTCAAAAGTCCAATCCTAATCAAATTAGGATTGTTTTCCTGCTCTATGCAGGTAGTATTTCATGAAAATTTAGCCTCTTAATATGGAAGAATTAGCTCCTTAAGTCTGCATCAAAGTTGTAGCATTTTCTCTTAGCTTTCTGGAGCACTTTGAATCACCTAAATCTGAGTTATTTATGAAAAGTTATGCTCAAAACACTGAGACATGCTCTAATCCAAAATCATGCAGGAGAAGCATAACGGCCATGCAATAACATGTAACGGCCGTTACACTCTTTCTTCTGAAAATCCTTTAGCTCAGGTACTCCATAATGGCCATGCAATAACAAGCAATGGCCATTACACTCTCCTTGACATTCTTATTTGCTAAATTAAGCTCCGAGTCATGCCATATTGCATTCTATTCAAACTCCAAGCTTCCAAACCTCAAAAGACATGGAAAAACACATTAAAATGTATCTAAAATCACGTTAAAATGTATCTAAATCCATAAAGAACTTATTGTAATACTAATTCAAAAATTTAATTAACCTAATTCTATATACATTATGAAAACCTAAGCAAATTACTATGAAATATGACCTAATTTACATGTAATGCAACTATTAACTTATAATCCTAAATTAACATATTTTAACTATAATTTACTAAATGATCGAACTATATAAAGTAAAAACTAATGAAATATTAACTATATTTATGCATAAAATATGAACTTATCAACTCCCCCACACTTAGACTTTTGTTTATCCTCAAGCAAACACGTGAGAACACCTATCACCACAACGAGACATTGACAAACTTTAACCTGTCCATCCCCCAAAATCTTTTGTTAATACAAAACTTATAACTCGAAATTAAATTAACAACTCAAGGTTAAAAACATAAGCTTTACCAAGTGAAGAGCAAACTTAACCATTGATTTCTCAAAAATTTATAAGTTGACAATCAAGAAAAAAAGAAAGAAAGTGATACTATCCACTTAACTCATAGTAATCTCTAAAGTCTAACACATAAAAGATAACCACACCATCTTTTTGAGCAAGTGTGTTTTACTCTCCATCTTGCACTTTTTTTTTCTCTTACCAACCTTCCCACTTTTAGTAATCTCCCGCCATTCCCGCACTACTAAGCGTGGATACTGTCAAGTGGGTCCTTTGGATACTCTTACTCCATTTAGAGCATTGGAGTAGATTTGGAATATATCCTTATTAAAAGAGAATATATTTTTTATAATGAAACTACCATCTCATATGCTAGACTCAAAGATCAATTAAGAATCAAAAATTGAGTATTACTTACAAGTATTTTTCTTAACTATCAACACACAAAATTCAATCACTCAAAAGCAAGGAAGCATTAAGTTCATTAAAATTTCAAAAGTCCTTAACCAAAAATTATGAACATAACTTAAAAGTCACAAATTAAGCATTAATAAAAGATTATGAAACATTTACAAGAAAATCACATTCAATGTACTCTACTCATCATAATGATAGATTGCAAAACTTTAAATATGTAAATGCTAACATGCAAAAGAAAACCTACTCCTAAAATTCTAATCAAATAAAATGAAAATAATGCAAACACACAAATGAAACATTTATAATTAACACAAAAGCAACATAAGAAATTTATATACAAAATAACAAGCTACCCCCCACACTTATCATTGTCATTGTCCTCAATGAAAAAAAATATTAAAATTAGAAATAGAAAGTGAGGACTTCCCTAGTAAGCTTGTTCTTCCTTTTGTGCTCGCTCCAAATGTTGTATGACCTATAAAATAAAAATAATAATAATTAAGAAAAATAAAAGAAAAAAATTAAAAATAAACTTAAACAAAAGAAATAAATCAAAACACATTAGGTTGTCTCCCAACAAGCGCTAATTTTAGGTCATTAATTTGACCCCTTGAATATATAGTATCACGAGTACAACCGAACATGAGGAAGTGTTCTTGGAAGCATCTTCTTTTTCTTTCTTTTGGTAGGCTCCCTTGTAGCCAAGTAATAAAGTACAGACTCAACATTCCAAATTTTTGATTCTAGAATTACTTGAAGAATGTAAGGCTTCTAATGTGAGTTCTCAAATAGTCTAACACCTTTCATGGATTCCTCATATATCACCGTAATAGGCTGGAACATATGCATCGTTACTTATTGATAGTTCATCTTCATCTTCATCCCATGTAGCTTCAAGAATTGTTATAATTTTCTCATCCAACTCATCATGAAATTGAGTTGAATGACTTTGTACCTCATTATCCTTGATGTCTATAAATTCATTCTTACTCTTGGAGACTTCTTCAATTTCTTCAATGATCATCTCTTCTTGCTCATCATGGCACAACTCAAAAGTGACTTTATCATCTTCACTTAAAGTACTCTTATCATCCCATGCACTTTCTCCTTATGCTTCTTGCCTTGAGCAATTTATGGGTGCACGTATTTGAAGTTTTTGGAAGCTTCTTTTTTGAATTTTTGTAACTTAATCTATTTGATTAGTTATTCCTTATAGCTTCTGTTAGTGCAACTAAACCTTCATTTAGTTTAGCTAGAGCTTCTTTTTTGTGCAGCCAAAGCTTCTTTTTGTTCATCCATTATAGACATGATTTGTTTCATCTTGATCTCCAATAATTGTTCCTCAATTCTCTTGGCTTCCTCCTATTGATAACTCTAAGTATAATCTACATAATTACTCCAAGATGGGTTGTAGTGAGGTTGTGGAGGTAAGAATGAAGAAGATAGGCAATATGCCCCATTGTAGTTCTCTCTACACCAATTACGAACTTGAAAAGAAGATGGAAAATAATTAAATGGCATATGTTCTACATTATATACAAGATTACATGCATTAGACCTCAAAAATTGATAAGAAAATCTACCATTATCCATGATAAATTACTTATAAATATTACAAATAAAATAAAATAACATGCTAGTCTAAGAGAAGTAAAAATTAAATTAATATCAATATTGTCAATCCCCAGCAACGGCGCCAAGAACTTGTTGTGTTCAGAACCCGCAAGCACACGGATCATAAATTGTAGTACAAAAGATATCGTTCCCACGAGGATTGAATATTGAATACTAATATTTGTACCTATATTCTTAGCTAGCAAATCAAATAAAGCAATTTAGAGAATGAAATATAAATATAAATAATGAAAATTAAAAGAAAATCAAATGATAAAAACACAGAGCTTAGGTTTAGTTTCACCATTCCAATAAGATCGTGAACACATAATTATTAAACACCTCAATCATAGTTAAGGGTAATTATTCTAAAATACCTAAAGACTCTCTTGAGTTAAATTAAGCATGTAAAGATTAAAGTTTAACCTACTATCATGATTAAGAAGTTAATCTAAACTCATTAAGTTCCTTACCAATTATTATTTTACCACCGTAGATCCTATCAACTATCATGGTCCCTCGAAGAGCTCACCTACTCTTATGGTTAAGTGATCTATGTCCTATGAGTTTTAAGCTAGTAAATTTTTCTAACTCTCATTGGTTAATTTACCAATAAACATGCAATCAAACATGCTTGGAATGATAATAAAACATTAAGCTCACTACATATAATTAATTGAAAATCAAATTAATAAAAGACTTGTGTTCAATCAAATCATAGAATAGCTACTCCTAACCTAAACCCTAAAAGGAGTTTAGCCACAAATAGTTCTATAAACAATAAAGTCAATAACAAGAGAGTGAAGAAGAAGAGTGGATAAAACTCATTTAAGCACCGCTTCAATCTTCAAACCCTTGTTCGCCTTTTTAAGCTCTTGTTTGTGGCTTTTAGAATGTAGAATTAATCCCCTTTCCATCTCTTTTGATCCTTTATATATAGTCATAATTATTCCTTACTTGAATTGGAATAAATTTAGGTCTTCAAAAGTCTAATCCTAATCAAATTAGGATAGTTTTCCCACTCTATACAGGTAGGATGACTTTCACGAAACTTTATCCCCTTAATATGAACTAATTAGCTCTTCAAGTCCCCATCAAAGTTGTAGCATTTTCTCTTAGCTTCCCATAGCACTTTGAATCACCTAAATCTAAATTATGTACAAAAAGTTATGCCTAAAACACTCAGACATACTTCAATCCAAAATCATGCAGGAGATGCGTAACGGCCGTTACACTCTTTATTATGAAAATCCTTCAATTTAGGCACTTCATAACGGCCATGCAATAACAAGTAATGGCCATTACACTCTCCTAGATATTCTTATTTGCTAAATTAATCTCCGAGTCACGCCATATTGCATTTTATTCGAACTCTAAGCTTCCAAACCTCAAAAGACATGGAAAAACACATTAAAATGTATCTAAAATCCATAAAGAACTTATTCTAATAATAAGTCAAAACTTTAGTTAACCTTAATTCTATATGCATTATGAAAACCTAAGCACAATACTATGAAATATGGCCTAATTTACATGTAATGCAACATATTAACTTATAATATATTTTAACTATAATTTACTAAATGATCGCACTATATAAAGTAAAAACTAATGAAATATTAACTACATTTATGCATAAAATATGAACTTATCACTCATCAATAAATAGTGCCATCAACTGTAAACTTCCTAATGGTAAACGTTCTAGCCCAGGTGTCCAAATTTAATTTGTTATTGGGTTGAATGGGGACGGTAGGGAGGTAGTGAAGATCTGGATCAATCATTTGAAGATATTTGCCAATTAGAGTGATATAGGCTCCAACTCTAATTTTTCCAGACTTTGCAGTGCTTATGCTCCATAGTTGTTCTGCAAATAATTTACCCAGAGCCACTTTTTTTCCCTTTACTCCGCACCAAATCACAAAAAGTTCAAGCTTTTAAACATTACTGTGGCTTTCTCCTCTAGCCAATACTGAATATGAGATAAAATTATGCAGGTATTTGTGTAAAGAAAATTAAACTTGAATCTTTTACAATTCGAGGTTGAAATTTACCTTCCCCAGTTAGTTCCTTCCACGCATTATGTTCTTCAAACTCTAGTTTATCCTTGTACATGCAGTGGCCAACAATAGGTAATTTTAGGGCTTCATCTAATTGAGCAAGGGTAAGAGTTCTTTCTTCTTCATTCAATGTGAATGAAAGTGAATGGTCTTTCTCAATTTTGAGGGTTAATAGAAACTCGAGAGTGAGAGCTTCGGAGGTGATTTTATGAAGCTCAACAAACTTAATAAGCTTTAATTTTGTAAGGAGCTCTCTCATTTCATTTTCACACCCTAATTCTTGCACACACTCCTAATCAAAGATTCACGTTGAATGAATTGGGCAAGTTTTGAGGACTTTGTACCTGTCTTTTTGTTCTTTGGTGAGCAATGCAGAGAGAATCAGATCATGTGGGCCCCTCTTCCTGACAATCTTCATCTTGGTTCCCTTTTTTGTCGGCTGTTGAGAGGAGGACATGGTGACAGATCCAAGTGGTGACAAGGAGGGGGCCGAAAGGGATTGATTAAATTAAGGTTCAATGGGAAAAATGATATGAGATAATGATAGTGATGTGAGATAGGTGAAAAACTGAAAACATGAAAAGGATGTTTTTTTGAGGTAAAAGTGAGTTTAGGTGGTGCTCACTTTGTCATCAATACTCTTACAATTTTCATCTTTGTCAAGCTTGATGGTGGTGCTCATGGGAGTTCTACTTGCTTTTACTCCATCAATTCCAAATCTTTTAAGTAAATCTTTGGTGTGCTTTGCTTGATTGATGAAGATTCCACTTGAGCATTGTCTTATTTGAAATCCAAGGAAGAATTTAAGTTCTCCCATCATGCTTATTTCAAATTCACTCTTCATGCACTTAGAGAACTCTTCACATAAAAGCTCATTACTAGCACCAAATATGATATCGTCCATATATATTTGTATGATTGGAATATCATTATCATGCTTTTTAATGAAAAGAGTGGTGTTAACTTTGCCTTTGGAAAAATCATTTTCTAAGAGAAATGCATTTAATCTTTCATGCCAAGCTCTAAGAGCTTGCTTTAAACCATATAAAGCTTTTGACAATTTAAAGAAATGGTTAGGAAAGTCATGTTGTTCAAAACTCGGAGGTTGTTTAACATAGACTTCTTTCTCAATAAAACCATTTAAAAATGCACTCTTTACATCCATTTAGAAAAGCTTAAAGTTCATGTATAATGCATATGCAAGAAGCATTATAATTGCTTCTAATCTAACAATCAGAGCAAATGTTTCATCAAAGTCAATAACCTCATCATGGTTGTAGCCTTTTGCCACCAACCTAGCCTTATTCCTAATAATTGCACCTAGCTTATCAAGTTTGTTTCTAAAAACCCAGTTGGTGCTAATTATAGGATAATTGTTAGGTCTTAGGACTAAAGTCCACACCTTATTTCTCTCAAATTGGTAAAGTTCCTCTTGCATTACAAGGATGCAACTTTCATCATTTAAGACCATAAGAAATAAAGGCAAGGCTATTTAAATGTTAAAGAGAGTGTCTAATGATTACCCCTTTTGATGGCTCACCCATGATTAAGTCTTTTGGGTGATCTTTCTTGAAGTGTCATTCTTTTGGTAGATCTTCATGAATATTTAAAGTTGTGGGAACTACTTGTTCCTCTACAACTTCTTCCTTTTGAGCATCTACCACATCTTGAGAGGACTTAATTGGAGGGGAGATATCTTAATCTTTCTCTATTTCTCCTTGTTGTTGATTTAGCTCTTCAAGAATACCTACATCATCATCACCAACAATAACCTTTCTTGGCTCAAATGGATTAGTCTCATCAAACACAATATGCATAAACTCTTCTACCACTAATGTTCTTTTATTGAAGACTCTATATGACTTGCTAGAAGTTACATAGACAAGGAAGATTCCCTCATCAGTTTTAGCATCAAATTTTCCAAGGTTATCCTTGGTAGTCAATATATAGCATTTGCATCCAAACACCCTTATATAAGAGATCTTAGGCTTTCTCTCATTCCATAGCTCATAAGGAGTTTTATTTAAAATAGGTCTAATAAAAACTCTATTTGAAAGATAACAAGTGGTATTGACGGCCTTGGCCTAAAAGTATTTAGGCAAATTGTATTCATTGAGCATAGTTCTTGCCATCTCTACCAAAACTCTATTTTTCTTTTCAACAACCCCATTTTATTGAGGTGTTCTAAGAGATGAAAAATTATGAGAAATTCCCATTTTATTGCAAAAGGTTTTAAATAGACATTTTCAAATTCTTTTCCATGGTCACTTCTTAAAGTGGAAATTTTAAAGCCTTTTGCATTTTGAATTCTTTTTGTAAGAATTTTAGAAGGTTCAATGCTTTCATTCTTGTGAGCAAGAAAGAGTACCTATGAAAATCTAGAGTAATCATTAATAATGACATATGCATAATGCTTCCCACCTAGGCAAGTAACTCTATTAGGACCAAATAAGTCCATATGTAACAATTGAAGAGGTCTAGTAGAAGTCACCTTGTTTTTAGCCTTAAAAGAACTTTTCACTTGCTTACCCATTTGTCATGCTCCATATATTTTGTACTTTTGGAATTTTACTTTAGGTAAGCCAATGACATGATCACCTTTGCTTAGATCTTTAATGAGGTCCATACTAGCATGACCAAGACTTATATGCCACGTCCAAATATCATCCTTAATAGCTATAAAGCACTCAACACCTTGGTTAGTGAAAGAACTTAAATCAATAGTATAAACATTGTTAACTCTTTCACCTTTAAAAATGACTTTGTTCTCTTCCATACTAGTTATAAAGCATTTCTTTGGTTCAAAAGTCATTTTATTTCCTTTATCATATACTTGACTAACACTAAGTAGATTATGCTTTAATCCATCAACCAAAAGAATATTTTCAATGTAAGTCGAGTCTTTCCTACCAATTTGACTAATGCCAACAATCTTACCCATGGTATTGTCACCAAATGTAACTTTGCCTCCCTTCTTCATTTCTAAATAAGTGAAGACGTTGGCCTTCCCGGTCATGTGCCTTGAACATCCACTATTTAGATACCACTTTTCTTTGCATGTTGTGGATTCCAAGCACACCTACAACAAAATAGATCATCTCATTTTAGGCACCCAAATATATTTGGGTCCTTGGGGTTAGCATTTAAAGATCTATCATTTGAGTAACCCAAATAAGTCTTTATAATATAATATCTAGAATTTTTATGTCCTATAACACCACAATAATAGCATCTAACATTTTGTGCATGCTCTTTCATTTTAAAACTATGAAATCCATGAGAATGAGCATTATTGTATGTCCTAGGCTTAGGTCCTTTTAAGCTATTAGCTCTAGAATTATTAGTCTTAATTCCACTACACTTTTTAGGTCCATTGGTTTTAAGACTAGATTTTTGGAAGCCCTTAGTAATTTGAATACTTGGTCTTGCACCTTTTTGAGGAACTAGCATGAGTATTTTCAAATCCAATTCCATTTTTAGATTTCAAATGAGTGGAAGACATAGGGATCATCCAATCAAGAATTTCTTTTCCTTTGTTGAATTTAGAGATGGACTCCTTGAGATTGCCATTCTCATTTTCTAAAAACACATTTTGCTCAATCAATTTTGCATTTTCATTTGCAATATCAATTTTCTTAGAATTACTTTCATTCAATGAATTGGTTAACTCTTCATTAGATTATCTTGATTTCTCAAGTTCTTCTCCTAGAGTTTTGACTATTTCTTTGAGTGAATTAATTCTAGATAAATATTTATCACATTTATGCATCAACTTTTCACAAGCAAGTAACATTTCATCATTAAATTTAAAGTCTAGAGTTACCTCATCATTAGAATTTTCCTCCAATGCCATGAAGCAAAGATTAGCAACTTCCTTATCAGTGTCATCATCACTAGAATCGCTAGAATAATCTTACTTTAAGTGCTTGTTTTTTTTCCTTGTTAAACTTCTTATCTTTCTTGAAGGATTTCTTCAACTTTGGGCATTCAGATTTAATATGACCCGGTTTGTTGCATCCATAGCAATTGATTTGATCTTTGTTGCTTGGTTCTTGCTTCTTGAATCCTCTTCTTTCCTTTATGATGAGATTTCTAATTTTTCTTGAAATTATAGCAAACTCTTCATTATCTTCATTTGATTCACTATCACTAGTATCTTTACTTGCTTTGATAGCAATACTCTTATCCTTCTTGGTCTTCCTTTCTTCAACTACTTGAGTCATTTTGATTTCATAGGTGAGAAGTTTCCTAAGAAGTTCATCCGTTGGTAGAGTAAAGAGGTCATTTGCTTCTTCAATTGAACAGCTCTTAGCTTCCCAAATTTTTTGAGGTAATCATCACAAGGATTTTGTTGTTGACATCCTCATTTGAGAATTTCTTCCTAAGTTTTCTCATAGCATTAACAAGAGTGATAAGTCTACCATACATCTCACCAATTTTCTCATTGGGCTTCATTTCAAATAACTCATATTCTCTTCCAAGAATTGGCAACTTCTTGTTCTTGAGTTGATTGGTACCTTCATGTTTGGTTCTTAGACACTCCTAAATTTCTTTGGCCATTCTCAAGTGCTTAATTCACTTGTATTCTTCTCTACTCAAACCATAATAAAGAATGGTGATTGCCTTTCTATTTCTCAAGTTGGCTTTGGTTTGATCATCATTCCACTCCTTTCTAGGAATGGTCACCTCATTGCCTTAACTATCTTTCTTTATATGAGGACTCCAACTGTCTTCAATAATGTCCCATAAATTGACTCCTTCACTATCCAAGAACATCTCCATTTTATTTCTCCAATAAGCATAATTGGTGCCATCAAAGAATGGAGGTCTTGTGTAGCTAGGGCCATGAACATTAGGGGTGACAACAACTTAACTTGTGGAGGCTATGATCTTTTCTTTAAGATGGTTAAATCTTCAAGAATGGAGACCAAAGCTCTGATACCAAATGTAATTCTACAAGTGCCAAGAGGGGGGTGAATTGACTTTTTAAATAATATAGGTAATTTTGATTTACTAAACAATAGTAATCTATAAATAGGTTTAGAGCTGAAATAGATGAAGTAGAATAGCAATAAAAACTCAAGGGATTTATAGAGGTTCGACCCTCAAAGCCTACTCCTCTCCTCAACCACTCGCTGAGAGTTTTAATCCACTATCAATCTAGTTGAATGGTGTACATTAAACCTTTACAAGCTTGACCCAAGCTACCCAAGTGTTTTGCTAAAGCTTACACTCAAACCCACTTGCTAAGAACAAGTCTCTTAGGTTACAAGTATTTAAAAGCCTAACCCAAATCACTCAAACTCACTATTGAGCTATTGAATAAAGGAATTAAACACTCACCAACCCACACTCAAGAACACTCTTGAGATAGAAGTAATTTACAAGAATTAAAGATGAAAGCTTTGGTGGTTGGAGATTAAATTCAAGATTAATTGCTCAAGATTTTGCACTAAATATGTTTGCTCAACTTCATTGATTCCTTTCAGCTAATTTCAGAGTAGTATTTATATCTTCATAGTGAAAAAGAGCTGTTTTAACCACAAAAAATGAAGCAGGTTTGTGCATTGTCATGATCATGACATTATCATCATGATCATAATTTTCAAGGTGCCAAGATGAAATTTGAATTTACATGCTTTCATGATCATAACAGTGGTGGTGACGATGGTCATGACAACATTCTGTAACTTTCGGAACTTATGCATCATGATCATGAAAAATTAATCATGATTATAATTTTGGCCGCCATGATCATAACACTGGTGGTGACACTAGTCATGACTGGTCTAGGGAATTTTTGGAAAATTGGAATTTGAATTTTTGTGATTTTGCCCGAAATTTTTTTTAATGATTGGGATTTACTTTTTATCATATGTAATGAAGATTCCCATCATTTTTTTCTAAAAACAACTTCCACTTTTGTCTCAAAAATTCAATCTTCTTTTTTCCTTCTGGCATCGTCATGATTAATCTGTTATGGTCATAACTAGGCTGCAGTCTTACTAGAGTCAAAGTGCTAACTTTTAAAAGCTTGACTTGTGCAGTTATGGTCATAATACTTTTGTCACTGCTTATGCCTCAACCGATTGTTCTAAATTTAATAAACCTGAATATAAATGCTTAAGCACGCAGATTAAATACAAGTTTACTTAATTACTTGTAACTATCAAAAAATGATTATTTTAACCCTCAAGGTTCAACAATTCTCAATCTCAATCAAATACATATTTTGATTCATCAGCCTTTGGTTCTCACTCCATAATTGCTTTCTTTCTCTATTCAACCCATTGATCACCATTTTTGCTCTAAAACACATCTCAGGGTCAAGCCATTCTAAAAAATTGCAGCCATTGACCTGAAATTTCAAACCAATTATATAAAATGCAAACTACTTATTCCAGAAATTAAAAATAAAAATAAAAATCACCTCATAATGACAACACCCATAGAATCTTCTTCCTAGATTTGTCTCCTTCCATGTAGTAAACAATTGTGCAGTCTCGTTACAATAGCAAAGGGGAGCTGTTGAAGGTGTTGAGTGATTAAGTGTTCCTCGTTGTAACCCATTCTCCCTCTCCTTCTTCTATTTGTTGATGATCCCCCTGAATAAGATGATGATTGCATTCTCCTATTTGAATTGATTGATAATTTTCTTCAATTAGTTGTTATTAGGGTTCTTGAGTTTTGATGAAGAGCTTTTTGAGAGAATATCAGGAAAAAAAAATTTCGGTGTCAAAATAAAACAGACTTTAACGTCTACTTATTAGACCGTTTGAGTTAGAGATAGATGGCCATATTTGAAACCTCATGAACCTCGAAATGCAAAATTTTATTTTAGGATGCTAAGTGCTCAACCTAACATAGTTCAAGGAATTTTTTTTTTTTTTTGTACCTTTTGCGTATTCAAAATAATAAAAATATTTTGGGTGCTTCGGAAAGAAAAAAAAAAATCTGAGAAAGGAAGAACTATTAATGTCAACTTGCGTCCAACTAAGAGAAATCAATATTGCAGAGTGATTAAAAATCTCAAATTGAGGTACATAAAAATTACAAAAACAGCATAACGTATTATGCATTGTTTAGAAATGAAATAATAATTATAATAATATGAATAACAATATTTTTTATTATTTATCTAATATATTTATTTTTAGTTTAAAAAATCATAAATTGAATGGGTATTTATTTGTAATATTTTTAAATTTTTTTACTTTAATTATTTTCATTTAAAGTAAAATATTTTATATGTATGTATTTATATGATATTATTATTAGTGATATTAGTCTGGCTAATTTTTTTTTTTTTTTGAAAAAAGTACGTAAAATTTAAAAAAAATGAAAACGATTGGTGGAGAGAGGTGAATTTGGCTCCATACATGAGTTAATTATTAACTAGATTTAAGAAAATTCATTATTAATAGTTGAACATATTACTAGTATAATATAATAATTTACTTCTATATACCAAATTAAATATGATATTTACTTTTACTAGTTTTTATTTTCAAAGTAATGTTAAACTTATTTAAATGTAAATATTCAGCTAAAAAGATTTTTAGTTGAATATTGTAGTCCGAGCTAGTAATAAGAAAAGGACCAGACTTCAATTCAAAGCTGATATGTATTTTTAATTAACAATTAAAAATTTAACGTTGAATTGTTGCTTCTTTATACCCTGTAAAAAGCATATAATAATTTTGAAAATATTGAACAAAAATATGTTTTAAATAATTTTTTTAAAAAAAAAGAAAAATTACCTGTAATTATAAGAAGAAAAATTCACCCAACCAATATTGACAAAGCTCAAAGTATATGAACAAGAAATAAAATCATATAAAATTCATAAAAGAATGAAAAACTATAAGATTTTTTTCTTTTTTTTTGATAAAAAGAGATGGTCACGTATGTGAGTGTTAAGT
>CATIWM010040948.1:0-19377 GCA_949671775.1 Mallotus repandus | reverse complement strand
CTCTTTCTTTATATATATATATATATATATATATATATATATATATATATATATATATATATATATATATATATTCTCTATTTATGTTCCTTTTTCCATATTCAATTATCGGTCTCTGATGAAATTGCTCATGTGTCCGCTCTTCAATATGCTAAAATAAGGTAAACATTTCAATTGGGTTTTTTTTTTTTGTCTCTATCTTGCTTGAAAAAGCTGTTCATAAATTCGGAACTATACGTCATCTTGTGCCTTCTTCTTGCTCTCTTTACTGATTTGTTCTTCTAGGTTTCTATCTTTACTTCTCTTTCAATTTAAAGTTCCTTCCTTTTTCTTTATTCTGCATGGAATTTTCTTTCCTTTTCTTGATTGGGACTTGTTTATTTAAAGCTTTCTATTCTTCAACATTTGTATCAAGCAAGAATTATGGACAAGATTTGAAAAGTGAAAGGGAGCTAAACAATAGTGAACATCCACTCTCTTTCGTTTTATTTTAATTGTGATTGGACTTTGACTTTTCATTAGTCATTACCTTTCACCATCTTTTTATGTTCTTAATTTGTTTTCTTCTTTTTATGAAATTGTAGTTTTCAGTCTCAATTTGTCATGGGGATAATTAGTTGCAACATTTGTTCTATTTCTTTTTTAATCTTGATGCAACCAAGAACTTTTGGCTAGAAGTGTTCGTAGGTGTTTGCTTTTTTCCTTAATTGGAACATGAAAGAATAGGTTATTATTATTATTATTGAGAGCCCTCTATTTGAAGCCCTAGAGAAGGTTAAATCTGGTGAGATAATGATATACTGAAATTGCAGAGTGGAAAGAAGGAGGTCAAATGGAGGTTTTTGTAATATTTTCTTTTGAAAAGGGAAAATTTTAATTTTTGTTTGCTTTTATGATATTTTCTTGGAAAATCTATTGTTTCTATTAATGTTCTTTAAAAATATTATTGCAAGAATTTGTGAGTGAAAAAAGTTAATTGTAAAGAATTGTATATGTATATATATATGCACGTAAGAAGGAGTAGCATTGCTATAGAAATTAGTATGTCTAACATTTTTTATGTTTTAAATTAATATATTATTATTGAAAAAAATAAAAAAGTTATATTTTGTTCAAAAAAAGTTGGCCTATATGGTCCAATTGTGTTAAAAATTTAAAATATATATATATAAATTTTTGTTGCACAACAAGTTTAAGAAGTGTTATTGCCTTGGGGGGGGGGGGGGGGGGGTGAATATGGCTTTTGAGATTTTAAAAGAAAATTAAGAGAAATTAACCAAGCATGGGCCTCTTTCAACTCTTTAAAACCAAAAACTTACATTCACATATTGAGGGGGAGCAACATAAACACACACCTACACATTCGATTATTTACTTTACTTAAAATTGTTTGTTAAAATAAAAAAAGGGGGAGATTGTTAGCCATTTACATAATTAATGCTATATCTAACCTCATTTTGATTTTAACAACATAATTTCAAAATTCTAATAAGTTTGATTTAAGTGTGCATTAGTTAGATATAAAGAAACACTAAAAAAGTTAAGCAAAATGCCAAAGATGATGTGGTCACGATCCTTGTCGCGATCGGGATCACAATCACAAGCTTGAGGACACCTCAATGCCTTAAACAAAGTTTAAAGCCAGTGGTGCTCATAGTTTGCATCATGACCTTGATCACATCAGTGACCAGGCTCACGATCTCATATCACAAACATGATCTAGAGTGCCTTGATTGAAAAGAGTCCAATGGTTCTTATAGTCTCTATCACGACTAGGACCAGCTCGAGACCACAACAACGATCACATATCACGAGCACGAGCAAAGGCGTCTTTAGTTGGCAAAAGGACAATGGTCCTTACGAGCATAATCACGACCATGATTACACTCGTGACTGGACTCATGGACTAATGTCATGACCATGAGCCTTTATTAAGGCTAAAGACTGAAGAAGGTTAGTGGCCCTCATGGTCCAAGTCATGACTGTGACACATAATCATAATCTACATGGCAAAGACACAACGGTCACTTGACTGCCCCAACAACTAGTTCAATCAATGATCATGATTATGACATGCATCATCATGACCGTGACATGCCAAATTCCTACAAAAAGCTATTTTGATATTTAATGAAGGCATAGAAGCTTGAAGATGAATTTAATGCACATCAACAACTAGTTTTTTTTCCTCAACTATATAATTGAATGTTGGAGGATCATTTACAAGTTACACACTTTGGTTATGAGAAAATTTAATTGTTCAAGCTTGTGCATTAACTCTTCTCGTTATTTTCTTTTAATATTTCTAAAGTACACTTGAGAGTGAGTTGTGTTCTAGCTTAGGATTCTTCTTCTACTCATTTTATTGGGTTAAAAGAAAAGAGAAGTGAGGATCTAACTCTAGATAAGGAATTGGTTTAAATGTTTACCACAAAAACACTTAAGTTTTGGTTTAAGAGTATGCCTTTAAAAACTCTTATGTAAGGTTTGAGTTGATCCTAAAACTCATTGTGTAACAATCAATCTAAGTGAATATATTGAAGTGGGTTAAAATCCTAACTTGGAAGAGTTAGGTGGAGACATAGGTTTATTTGAGAAATCAAACTCATTAATCAAGTGTTCTAGTCTTCTTTATCTCCTTAATCTTTTTTTATTTTTTGTTAAATTTCCTTAAATCCTTCATTAGCCATATTCACCCCCCCCCCCCCCTCTAGGGCATTTACAAAAATCATATAAAATTCTAAATTAACTATGCAATATCCTTGCACTACTTTTACATTTTATCTTAATAAATAAATAAAAAACAAAACAAAATAAGACAAACTAAAAATGGTAGACATTCAAATTAAAGCAATAAAATTATTTATGATTCTAGCTAAATCCATAAACTAAAAACTAATTAATGCATGAAATTTACAATAATAAAAATCTATTTAATGAGACTTTAACTTATGCATAATAGACATGAATGTTCTTAGAAATTAAACTTATGATGAAAGATTTATTAATGACCACTAAATAGAAACAAACATGCAATATGACTGAAAATGCTAAAAAAATGCAAACTATAAAAACTTATTTATTTAATTACTAATATGACCTAATATAGCCACTTTTGATCTTCACTCCCTTGTCAATCGTAAAGAAAGATCCGTTAAGAAATGAAGCGGAGAGGGAAACCTCTATTTGAAAATGTATAGGTCATGAAGTGGGAATCTCTAAAGAAATGAGATGGTTTTTCAAATCAAGAAGAACCTAAGAGAGTTGAGCCAGATCTAAAGAAAGAGCTTTAAAGGAGAACCCTAAGATTTTTTGTTCCATTAAAGGTGGCTCTAGGAGACCAGTTGCATAAAACCCTACATAAAAAATTACCCCAATCCTTCAACAGAACTCAAAAGAGGAGAATGCAAAGGCAGAGAGCTTTGAATAGAAGACCCAAAGAACTGGAACTTTCATCACATAAATCAAAATCCAAATTTAGGAGACATACCATTGAATATGTAGAGGAGGAGGAAAACACTATGGAAGAAGCTATAGAGGAAGTCAATTTTGTTACAAGCTTTAAAAAGGTAGGTTATTAGTGAAAATGAATAGTTTTTTAATAGGTAGTATTACTATAACTTTGGATTGTGCTACTGCTTTTATTATTTTGCCTCCTGATTTTAAGTTAAAATAAACTAAAAATGATGTAATATAGATTTAAAGTAAAGTTAATTATCATCAGTAGACTGATAAGAACCCATTAGACGACCTACTTTAAGAACACTTGAATCAATTTATTATGTGCGCTCTAAAAAGCTAGAACACAAGTTTTAGATGATCAAATTAAGGCCCTAAGTAAATTAAATCCTTCCCCATTTTTAAAGACACCATAAAAGTTGATCACTCTTATGATAAGTCAAAATATTGTATTCTACCATGTAGGGGTGAGCACGGATTAAGGAAATCCGGGGATTTAAAATCTTCGGAACCGTACTATATTTTGGGGATTTTAAAAGTAAATATCTAGTACCAATACATAATTTGAAAATCTCCATATCGGTACCGTCCCATTTTTTGGGATGGTTTGGTACGAGGATTCAATTCTATTGAAATGGATCGATATGGTATGGTCCAAAACGGGAATTCAGAAATTTATATAATATACAAATTTATATTATTAATTAAAATTATATTTATTATCCACAAATAAACTAAAATTATATTTATTATCCATAAATCAAAACGATATAGGTTTGGGTAAAAATATATCGGTTTGGTGGTTATATGTATATATATGTGTATATATATACACACAATAATAATAATAATAATAATAATTATTATTATTATTATTATTATTATTACTACTTTTAAATAATATCAGTAAGATTAAATTACTTAATAGTATTAATAATTAATAAGTTATTAAATATAATAATCGCAATATATTTTAATTGATAAAAATGTATCTTCTCTTATTATTGTTTGTAAGATAACTATTTAATTTAATTAAAACGACGTAGTTTTGAAAAAAATTACGTCGTTTTGGCTATCTATAATATATGTCTATGTATTATTATGTAACAAAATAATAATTATAATAATATTATTTAGCTCATTAAATTTAATAGACATTCCACATTCTTATTTGTTAATTGAATTATTTGAAACTATGCAATGTGAATTTTTTATATCTATAGTATAAATTCAAATTGTAATATAATAGACATTTCACATTTTTACTTGTTAATTGAATAATAGTAGTACTAGTACTAGTAGTAACAATGATAATAATATTGATAATAATAAAATTAATAAAAATATTTTCTTAACAATTTATTTGTTATATTTTACTCATAAAATATATTAATTTTTTTATTATATATCATGGTACATATGTATATTACTTTATAATATAATTAAGTTACTATTTACTACTATTTATTAATACCTATATAGTACTTCTTAAATTAATATTCAGTTTTTGATTCAGTACGGTTTCGGTATGGTTCATTGCGGTTTTCGGTATGGTTCAGTACAGTTTTTGGTTCAATATTTTGTAAATATCTAGTCCCATACCAAATTAGTCATAAAATTTGATTCAGTTCGGGATTAAAATTATTCGGCTCGGTACGGTTTTAATGTCTTTCGATTTAAAATTTTGGTTTGATTTGATATTTTTTCCAACCCATGTTCAGCCTTTCTACCAAGAATACAAGAAAGCAAAATAAACGTTGCTAAAAATACCTCAATATTATTAATGATGGCTAAAATTTGTTCTACATAGTCACAATCTTTATATAGGCATGTAAACATGCTAATCCTAGAAGGAAAAGGTGTTTCTTATCTATTCCTAATGATACGTATAAAGGAAAATTTCTAACTAAAAAGGATTCCTTAAAAAAATGACAAGTATTGACAACTAAGCATGAAAAAGTCAAAGTAAACAAAACCTACCTAATTAAGACTTAGACAAATGTAACAAGCCCAAATAAGCCCTAAACAAAAACAAGCCCTTTAATACATGTTAGCATGCAGATTGGCCCTTTTCTTAACATCTCCATGTGACTTGGTCTTATACCATGGACTCCAAATTTTCTTCTTACAGTTATAATCCTTGTCCATCATCTTGCATATAAAGATAAGAACTTTAACTTCTAGAATAGTCTTATAATCATCTAAAACAACCCCTTTGTCATGCATCTCTATAATTAAGCCTTGTAAAGCCTCCCATCCTCTTTGTCCTTGCTCTGGTCATTAAACCACCAACTCCTTGCAATGGGTCTTGGGAATACATGGAAATCATTTAGTCAACATATTGATCTCTATCACTCCCCCCCCCTAACACACACACACACACACACACACACACACACACACACACACCTCAAAAGGATTTTTCCTCGAATCACCAACATAAAATAAAGATAAATCAGTAACATTAAAAGTAGTTTAACATTACTATAGTTGCTTGGTAAATCTAACTTGTAGGCATTGTCATTAATCCTCTATAAGACTTGAAAGGGTCCATCTTCTCTATGATGCAATTTTGATTTCCTTTATGTAGGAAACCTATTTCTTTACACATGTGCACCCACTCCTAATTAAGCAACCTTCTTACGCCCCTTATTGACTTGCTTTGAATGTTGCTCATTCATTCTTTCAATGTTGGCCTAAACCTTGGCATTGAAATCCCTATTAACTATCCACCTTTTATTTCCATCTAATTTGGCACATTTATCAATAGGCAAAGTTGAAATATTCAAAGGACTTAATATATTAAAACCATAAACAACTTCAAAAGGTGAATAAAAAGTAGTATAATGAATAGTTCAATTATAGGCAAACTCAATATCTGGCAAACACTTTTATCATTATTTCAAATTCTTTTGAATGACAACATGCAATAAAGTAGAAAATGTTTTATTATTAACTTCAGTTTGACCATCCATTTGAGGATGTGCAATAGTAGAAAACACAAGCTTAGATCCTAATTTGTTCCACAAAGTACACTAAAAATGACTTAGGAACTTAACATCTCAATCACTTGAAATTGTCCTAGGCAAACCATGAAAACGAACTACTTCCTTAAAGAAAAAATCAACAATATGTGTTGCATCATTGGTTTTACAATATGCAATAAAATAAGACAGTTTATTAAACCTATTAACAACAACAAATATGATATGCTTACCATTTTAAAACCTCAGTAATCCTAAGATAAAATCCATAGAAATATCGATCTAAAGTTGGTTAAACACTAGTAAAACGGTATACAAGCCATGCGGTTTAACTTTAGATTTTACTTACCTACATGTAATGCACTTATCACAAATAGATTGCAAATCATGCTTCATATTAGGCCAATAAAAATGTTCACGCAATGTATCGAAAGTCTTTTGTACTCTAAATTGCCCCATCAAATCATCTCTATAAGTTTACCTTACAAGTAACTCTAGAATAGAACAAATAGGCACACATAATTTATTTTTCTTAAGCAAAAGTCCTTTATGCTAATAAAAGTCACCAAATGCACACTTATCACATGCATTCCATTTTTGGCTAAAATCAAATCCTAGCATACAAATCCTTAGTTTGCAAATATGTATATAATGCATTCCTCTTAGACAATGCATTAATAATAACATTTTCCTTTCTATGTTTGTGCCTTATAACATAAGGAAATGTTTCTATGAACTCCAACCACTTAGCATGTCTTTTTTTAAGCTTACCTTGGGATTTTAAAAACTTTAAGCTCCCATAATCAAAATGAATGATGAATTTCATTGGTCATAAGTAATGTTGCCATGTTTGAAGAGTTCTCACAAGTAATTGATTTGGAATCTTGCATCAAAATACCCCCATTCAAATTCTAGATGCATCACATTCTACCTTAAAAGCTTTATTAACATAAAGCAAACACAATAAAGGTGCATTAGTCAACTTGTCTTTCAAAATATTAAAAGCTTATTCACGCACATCAATCCACTAAAGCAAAACATTCCTTTTAACAAGTTCATTCAAAGATGCAATAATTGAACTAAAGTCTTTTACAAACCTTCTATAAGAACTTCCTAAACCATAGAAACTCCTTACCTATTCGCATTCGTGTCACACCTTAAATTTTGACAGACCCTAAAAATGGTCTGATGATGAAAATAACATTTTGAAAGTGACAAGAGACAACTTATTCACACTACTTCTGAAGTTTTTGAGAGTTTAAAAACTTAAAAAAGAACCTAAACTAGACTTACGAGGTGATAAGTCGATCATTGAATCATTTAGTTATGTCTCGATTTTACAAGACGAGTTCTTATAATGATAAATTGCATGTTTCAAGTAATCATTGCTTAAAACATACAACTTATTAAACCAATGTTTGTTTTAAAAGATCGAGACCCGAGTGAATGAAAACAAAAGTCAATTTGTCAAAATAGAAGTCTAAAACACTTTTATAAGACTTAAAAACCCTAAAAAAAACCTTGAAAATGAAGCCTCAAAAGCCTAGAGGCTTGCATGTGTCCATGACACACACAGGTATACACAAGCAAGCACGCTGCCATGCACTTTGAGCGTGTACACACGCTCTATGCATGTACATGCATAGACACACACATAAACACGCACTTCTCTACTTACATGCACATGCAATCATTCTTACCATGTAGACATATGCAATCCGTGCGTACATGCACAAAATTTCACTGTCTATAAATACATGCCCTTTTTCAATAATAGGGGCCTTTTTAGACATAGTATTGTTACTCTACTGAACTGAAGACTCAGGACTCCCCAATTTTTAATACTATACGCCTATTTCCTTTATTCTTCTTAGGATTTTAAAGATATATGAACTTATATCATTCACATTATTTTCGCAACTTTGACGGGGACAACTTAAAAATCACATTTGAAGCAAAAGCTTCTAGTGTCTAAAAAAAGCTCAACCGACGATCTGATGACCAAAATAATCATTTTTGCACATTTAATTTTCTGCTAATTTTGCACTTTCTCTTCTACTCCAATTCTCTCTTTTATTTTTTTATGCTGTCAACAAATTGAGAAATTATTATGATTGTGTGGTGAAACTAGCAATATTGCTTGCTATTTGAATATTTTTGCTTTGTTTTACATTTTATTAAACTGTCATTTTGCATTTTCTAGCCCCAAAATGTGAATTTCATAAAAATACCATTTTCATAATAAAAATTATATTTTTGTAATTTTTGTATTTTTACTATTTGAAAATCATAGTCATTATAAAAATCACATTCTGATAATAAAAATTGAATTTTTATATTAATTTTGTGACATAAAATTCTCATTACATTTTCAAAAATATTAAATTAATCATATTATGCATTTTTCCACATTTTATTGTCGAAATCATATTTTGACATAAATTTTATATTTTAACATAAATTCTGAATTTTTTATATAAATTATGCATTTTTACCATGTTCTTGCATAAAGTTTGCATTTTTATGTAAAAAATCATATGTTTCATGAAAAATTTTCATTTTTAAATTCAAAAAGTCATTTTCCGCATTTTATGTGAAAACCCATATTTTTTACATCCAGTTTTTATTTTTAAACCTAAAAAAACATTTTCATATTAAATATTATCATTTTGTATGTTAGTTGCATTCTCATTATAAAACTGTCATTTTTCATGTTCAAGATCGCATCATTGATGCTAGAATCGTATTTTTCACAAATCTGCATAAAAACATCTTTTTTATATTCCAGCATAAAGATCAATATTTCTATCATTTTTGCATCATTTCTACACAAAATTAATATTATTGTCAATTATGTACTGCAGTTATAATGATTTTACAGAATCTACTTTTCCTACCAACTTTGCAGCCATTATCACTTTTAGTATAGAGTTGACAAGTGTCAAACTCTATTTTGCTCCATGCTCATAAATCTACATTGATTGCATAAAGTCATATTTTTAAGAGTGGAAACACCATTTGCGTTTCTTATGATGACAAGCATTACAATTTTAATTGTTTACGTCAATTAAGCATTTTCATCATTTTCTAGTCATTTAGAATTCTTATTCAGTTATTATTAACCATTTCATATAACTTCATCACATTTCCTGCAAATGCACATTATTAAATGCTTCCATTTGCTCTTCTGATTGAGTGAACATTTTCTACTTACTTGCTATCTATTTGGATGAGTGGATGTGATGCACATATCTGTGCTAACCTCTATTTTGTGGGTGTTTATTAAATCAAAGGCTAGATTTACTTTTTCGCACTTTTCTCTTTCAAATGTATTTACTAGGAAAGTGATGTAAATAATTGTAATTAATCCTTTACTGGAAATTCATTATATGTTGTAGGTATGTGTACATAAACTATCATTCTGAAACTAAGGTGATACTGTAACCATATAACGAATATTGTATAATGAGAAATAGCCAAAAATTAGAAGCAACCTTGCATACTTGGAATCTCTAATGGGGATGATACTCATTGGGTGAGCCATTATTGTCCCTTATATTTTCAGAGAAATCGAGTGGCAACTCCATAAATACAAAATTCTTGCAACCTCCCAAGAATAAACATGACCTTGTCTCGTAAATGGAATGGAATGTCCCTTTCGGTAAATACTTACAGCCCCATAGACAAAAATTCTCCCTCAAAGGTTGCTCATAGTGACAACTCCACTAAGGACTTTGGTTTGAGAGGTTAAAATAAGAAAAATGACTATTTTTTATTGTATAATACTTGCTTATATGGAGTCCTTCACCATTGCATATTGTACAACACATCACATATGCACTAGTGGTCCCAATCAGTTGATGATGACAAAAAGTGATCCACCATGATTCCACGCGAGTCATGGGTGACCGATTTGGATTCATCACCTTTAGCCTCGACTCATTTATGAGTGATCAAAAGAATGACAAACTCATCGATTAGAGTCTGTAACTCTAGTCATGGGGCATTCTCACTAAAGGAGCCCTTGACATTTTACCCCTGAATCAACCCATATAAATAAACTAATAGAAATTTTCCCTAGGGTTCCACCTAGCTTTTACATGATTACCCTATCTTAATGATGTTTGCTCGATCTATCATTTTATAAATGTCATGATATTTTATAGTTCTTATTACCCCTTAATATTGTTTCATCAATCTTTATGGATTGTGCCTTCTAAAGACTATATAATTCTCATTAACCTTATACAAACATGAAGCATGGTATGAGTCATGCACCTTTAGTCTGAATAGTCTGTTAAGATTATCAAGTGATATCTTTTAATGACAGAACCTACAAAATATTATTGGTTTATTCTTTTCAAATTTGGCAAAATAAATCAAGAATTTTGATTAGATTGTGGATATTTGCTCAGAAAAGAAAAAAGCGATAAACCTGCGGATGAATTTTATATGGCATCTGGTAAATGCATCGAATGTTGATGTAATATACTTGAGGATAGATCCCTTATGCTGACTATATTTCATGTGTAAACAAGTGCACATGAACTATGAACATCATTTGTAATACTGCAACAAATTTTCTATACCAACATTATACGTTTACCTTGGGCTCGTACTAAAATTGTCATCTGGTTTATCTCTTGTATCTTGTCTTAGTAAATTAAAATAGCCTGAATTGGGTGTGAAATTATAGTCCCCTTCCAACTATGGGTCAAAACCCACTTAGGAGAGAAGCTGATTAACCAGTTTTCTTGATTTTTTTAAATCACGCATACATGATATACATGTAAAGAACATATACTAACTCATATTCTTTTTACAACCATTCTACATTATATCAATAAGGTCCTATATGAGTACCCCATGCATATATGCTCACCCTATTCTTTTGTAGGCTCACATCATGCATACATGTTAACTTTATTTATTTTTTCTCACTAATATACAGAATCATAGCTCCACGTAAGCCTTTTAACAAAAGATGGAAAAGGGACACCACTCAATACAGATTAGTGCAACGCATAAGCTATAGTAACAACTTTAACATGGGTGAACCAGATGCTAGTTCATGTTAATAGTTTGAGAATAGATTGAGAGAGGGAATTCAAAATTTTTTTACTAATGGCACAATAGCTGAAACCCTCCAAACCCAAATGAATATCACTAAAAATTTCCTCAATAACCTTGGGAAAGCTGATTTGAAGAGTTTGGAACTTTTTTTAGATGTAGTGTCTCAAAAGATTCTAACTACCATATGAGCATGTATTTTGCTTCAATTGTATGGAGTTATGCCCTTTGTTTGAAGAATTCAGCGCCATAAGAGGACAAACTCCCACTAAGTTTGAGGAAGCAATTTTCATTGATTCAGCCCTTGAATACCTTGGATAAAGTTTAGCACTTCTTGATTAAGGCCCTTATAACTTGGATAAATTGGTCACTATAGAGAGATGATTAATCTCGGCTCAACTCATGAACGCCTACAACACTAAGAAACCTGATAGCCTACCTTAGGCTCGCATTTTTTACTGCTACCTTTTCCTTTAATACTTTACTAGATCCTCTAATAGGTTGGGTGACAATGAGATTCTAAACGTAGTTGAAGGTATCGAGTAGAAGATGACTCCCTTTCCACTTATTTTGGCTGAAACCATTCAAGGACTGAATTATAAGAATTTGTAGATGTTCTCATTTCACTAGTAGTCTATTACTGCTTCATATTTACCTTTAGGAGAAATTGAGCATTTTAGAAAAACCTTAAGGAAATTGTCTAAGATATCAACCTAGAAATCACTAAGAGAGGCAACTTAAGTGGATTGACAGATGTTCATCATGTGTCAAAAGTGTAGAAGAATGGTGTGTTTATATGAACACTATTTTAGAAGGTCAAATTTCTTGGACATGTCCTTGGTGGAGATAGGAATATGTAACTTTGGGAACCTATGTAAATTATGTAACAATTTCAGGGTTTAGATCATGCACCCATTATTATCTAGTATTGATAACCATGCAATATGGGTTAAGACAAGACATCCCTTCAGAGTTTATAGATTTTATTAGGGGTAGTTTATCCTAAAGGTTCATTGATCATTTCAGGATTATATGGCCTGAACAGATCTTTTATCACTTCTCTACTAATGACCAGGATAATTCGATAGGTGACGTATATAAGAAGTGGGTGGTTGGCAAACAAGGTTGTCTATCTTCATCAGTAATTAGTTTTTAATAATCTTTGTACTTTTTCTTTGTCTGAAACTGATGATGTGCTGAACACCAAAAGTAATGCAATGAAATCAAATTTTGCTTATTTATTTGATATATTTTCCGATGGTAGTGTGTATAACATTTATCAAAATATAAGCATATTTGACATTTGTTCCGTATACACTGAATAATTTAATATTGGTACAGAAAATAAACTATACATCTTGCAGATTTCAAAAGATGTTACCCTTAAAGAGACGAGAGAGATTGAAAAAATATTAAAAAATTATTCAAAAGTATTTGCATGGACATGAAGAAATGCCAAGCATTGACAGAGCATTACTCAACATTATATTCCCACCAGAGAAGGGTGCAAACCTGTAAAATAAAAATTAAGAAAGCTGAGACCAGAGTGGGCCCAATTAGTAAAAGAAGACATAATAAAGTAGATCAAGGCAGTAGTAGACTATCCTGAATAATTGGTGAATATTGTACTAGTACTAAAAAAAGATGGTTGAGTGAGGGTATATGTCGACTACAGGGATCTGAATAAAGCATATCCAAAAGATTACTTCCCTTTGCCTCACATCGACGTGTTGATTGATAATGCTACTCGATAATGCGTGAAATATTCATCCTATTAAGTATTGACATGTGTCCCTTTGACTTTGTAACCTTAACACCTCATCACACTCATTGAAGAACTTAAGTCAAACTCTCTTCATATTAGTTCATGACCAAGACGCTAGTTGATAGCCATACTGGTAAGGACGGACTAGTTTTCATCCCTCTGAGAGCATTAAATGCAGTCGAAAGCATCTTGACATCCGACAAGATCACTCCCTAATTTCCACTCACATGTTATAGACTTTCAGTAGACTTCAACTGTTGACATGTACTCAATTATCTGACATGAACAAGTACTCTAACCACTACTCTACTGCCCATACCTCTATCTCAAGGTATAAAATGTAAGAGAACATTAAAACAAAGTATGTTCTTCTCTCTCCTTCTCACGTACTCTTCTCTTCTTTATTCTTCTTTTCTTTCTAATAGCAGAGAACCATAACTCTAAATTAAAACATTCTCCTTAAATATCCTTTTGCTACTTCTAAATTCATGTTGTTCTTATGCATTCTCTATTAATCAGTTCTTTATATTGGATATTAACATACTGACTTGATAATGCTACTCGATGATGCGTGAAATATTCATCCTATTAAGTATTAACACGTGTCCCTTTGACTTTGTAACCTTAACACCTCATCACACTCATTGAAGAACTTAAGTCAAACTCTCTTCATATTAGTTCATGACCAAGAAGCCAGTTGATAGCCATACTGGTAAGGACGAACTAGTTTTCATCCCTTTGAGAGCATTAAATGCAATCGAAAGCATCTTGACATCTGATAAGATCACTGCCTAATTTCCACTCATATGTTATAGACTTGCAGTAGACTTCAATTGTTGACATGTACTCAATTATCTGACATGAACAAGTACTCTAACCACTACTCTACTGCCCATACCTCTATCTCAAGGTATAAAATGTAAGAGAACATTAAAACCAAGTATGTTCTTCTCTCTCCTTCTCACGTACTCTTCTCTTCTTTTTTCTTCTTTTCTTTCTAATAGCAGAGAACCATAACTCTGAATTAAAACATTCTTCTTAAATATCCTTTTGCTACTTCTAAATTCATGTTGTTCTTATGCATTCTCTATTAATCAGTTCTTTATACTGAATATTAACATACTGACTTGATCGTTGGAGGGGCCTTGGGCATTCCCTAGCCCTTAGTTCATTGTTTATTCATCTTTTTTAGCTCTCTTATGATGAATTAGAGTTGAGAAAGAAGTTGATCTAGAAGAAGACATTTGGAGAACCATTAAATTGACACCGCCTACGGGAAGAAGAATGTTTTTGAGTTTTTAGAGTATTTGTGGATAATGTGCCTAGGGTGTGATAGATATTGTATGGTATATGTTATGTGCTAGAGTTGAAACCACATTTATTGTTAAGTTTATGCTCTGTGTTCCCTTTAATGGTGGGTTCAAAATCATCAACAAGGAGGAGGCATGAAGAAGGGACATCAAGAGGGAATGAAGATGCTCTGAGAACTGACCCAGAATATTGGTCTAGTACAAAAGTTCTTGTCAAGTCATTGAATGATTTAATGTTGAAAGTGGATCAACTGACCAAAGCTCAGTTGAGGCAGGAAAAAGGGAAGGCTTTTATGAATGAGCTATATGTGCGCACGCCACATGTGACCAAAAGAAGGATGTGCCTAAGAGATAAAGAATAACTGATGGAATAGATCCATTTATTATTCATAGATATTGGTTACAGCCTGAATGTGACCGAATATGAATAGGTGGTAGTGACATGAATTATAGACTAGGGCGAGCATGCAAGGCGATCCTTCTAAAACCACCTCTAGAGCCCGATCTGAAAGAGAAAGTCGGAGGATGGAGTTAGAAGCCTTGAAAGAAGCTGTAAAGAAAAGATTTCAAGCTCATGGCAAAATTATCATGAAGGATAAAGCCAAAGTGGATACATTGCAAGACTTGCAATATTCTCTTGGGCAAAGGAGTAAAGGGGAGAAATCCACTGTGCATTCCGTAACAAAGTTAAACGAGCTAGAGGATGACTTAAAGGAATTCCTAGAATGGGAACCAAATAAGGGTGAAAAAACCAGATTGACTAGTCAGTTGGTAAATCCATAGTCTCCTTTTTCAGAGAGCATACAAAAGGAGCCCTTTGCGAGCAAGTTCAAGTTGCCCACCATACCAACTTATGATAGTACCACTAGTCTAAAAGATCATGTGTTGAGATTTAAAACTGTGGTTGAATTCTATACTTAATATGATGTTATTCTATGTAAAATGTTTCTTACAACATTCGTTGATGTTGCTCAAGCATGGTTTAAAAATTTACCCTCTAGTTGTATTAATTCATTTCGTGATTTCAATAGGCTATTTGTAAGTAGGTTTATTTCCAGTATACCAGCTTAGACGGAAACCTTTTACCTAGAATCCATAGTGTGGAAACTTGGAGAGAGCCTTAGAGATTATATAGCTTGATTTAACATAAAGCTATTAAGATCCCTAATCTACAGCATTCAAAGGCCATAGAGGATGCCACAAAAGGCACAAACATTTCTCCATTTTTTAGCTTGCTCTCAAAAAATCCACATGTCGATCTGACTACACTTATGGAGAGGGCAGAAAAATACATTAGGCAAGATATTTTAAGAATTCCTTCATGCCCTTTATCGGAGCATCAAGTTCAACTATCTTAAATGCATATGGATGAGGAAGGGCAAGACAAGAAAGTTTTTTAGTTTTAAGTTTAGTTTTTTAAATAGTTTTAGTGTGTTCCTTAGACCATTTTGAAGGAGTTGTTTTAAACATTTTGAAAAAAGGCTTAGCCTCTACGGCTAAATCTTTATAAAAATCAGCAACATAATGCAAGCTTCCTAAAAATCTCTAAAGTTGTGTTTTATCCTTTATTTCATCAGGAAATTTACTAGAAAATTCAATAACTCTTTTAATTGGGACTATTATTCCTTGCTCTATATGTTGTCCCAAAAATCTAACTCTAGTCTAACATAATTTTATTTTCTTAGCTGACACTACTAAACTGGCTCTTTTAACAATTTTTAGAAAAAATATTTAAAATGTTTGAAGTGTTGATCTAGGCTTTTTGAAATTACTAAATGTCATCAATGTATACTATTGTAAATGCTGAAAAGCATTGAAAATATCATTCATTAATTTCTGGAATTCTGATGGAGCATTTTTAAGCCTAAATGGCATGATATCCATTCGTAATGTCTGAATGGTACAGTAAAGGCCATTTTATAATGATCTTTTTCTTCTATCTGGATATGCCAATATTCAAATTTCATATCAAATTTTGAAAAGACTACAACATTAGAAAGCCTATTTAATAGATCTCTTAGATTAGGCAAAGGATATCTAACCCATCTTAAGGCTTTGTTTAGCGGCTTTTAGTTAATGACTAACCTAGGAGCACCTCTTTCTAATTCCGTGGCATTCTCAATATAAAATGCTGGCAACTCCAAGGACTCTAACTTTTTCTTATAAGTTCCTTTTTCTCTAGCTTTTTTTTTGCAATTTTCTAAGTGTCTATCATTCATTGCTATTGGTCTCACCCTAGTAGGTATTTTTCTTTCATTGAAATTAGGCTCATATAGCAAACTAACTATGTGCCTATGCCTATCCTAAAAGGCATTAGGGATTTTTGAATAGACTTCTCAAAAAAGGGAACTAGCTAGCCTCTATCTTAAAGACCTAGAATCTGGTATCCAAGGTAGGACCTTTTCTAATTCTTACTGAGCCTGTCATATTTTTCATTTACCATTTGCAATTGTAACTTATCACTTGTCCTTTTTAAGATTACATCTTAAGTTAAAGAAGTAAGAAATTTTGTTTTTGATTTTATTGACCTTTGTATAATTTTTTTTTTTTCATCTTTGGTTAGGATATAAAGGAAAAATAAATTTCTCATCCTTTAATGTTCGTAGTTATTCATGATTTAGATATTTCTGAAATAGGTTATAACATATACAAAAATGGATTTCATAAAATGACCATGCGTGATAACCCTTTTACCATTTATGCGAAAACATATTTTGTCATTACATAGAGCGACATTTGATAATTTATATTTAACTGATAATTTTTCTCTATTCATGATAGTTAACTCTTCCATTATTTTGGAAAAATATCAAGAAGGAACTAATCCCTTACTTATGCAATTTAAGTCAGCGCTTGAATCTATTAAGGCCACTGTCTTAAAGAAATATTCTTTATTTACGACAACAGTTATATAGGTTGGCCACTTGTGTGTGATCACCCTATTAACCAGATTCACATATTGAAGATTGCTAATTTCATCCTCATTTAAAAGGATGTCTTTCTGGTCATTTAAGATTAATTGGTAGGGCTTCTTTATCATTATATTCCTTATTAAGTAGCTCTAAACATGCTATTCTTTCTCATTGCTCCTTTATCTCGGCTTTTATTGAATTAATTTTAGCTTTGAGTTCACCTAATATTGGTTCTCTAATTTTTTTAGGATTATTAATCCTTTCCATAATTTCTTTTAAATCATACAACTTTTCTATTTTCTCCAAAAAAAATTTATTTAATGGATCAGGATCACCATTAGAGGATGAAGACGATTGCTTATAGAGATCTATATATTTTCTCTATTTGCTTCCTCTTTTCCTCTAGGTCTTTTATTTGATCTATAAGATCTAAGACCATATAGTCTTCTTTGGTTAAGACTAGTAATCTATTTATTGCGCAAAATGATTTATAATAATCATAATTTCCTTCACAATCTGATTATTTATCGGTGAAGTTGAATTTGAAGAGTTTTCTTCTGAGGTGTAATCCAAAGTATTTACCTCAAAATCCTATTCTTTAGAATCTACGTCACACCTCGTCTCACGCAGCCCGAGATGGACATTTAAAACCAACCATTCAACAAAGGATTTAATTTAATCAAATTATATATTAATTATAATTATATTAGTTAAAAGAATTAAAATAAGCTTGATGTAATCATGTAATTGAAAATAAGAAAACCTTCCTGTAATTGGATGAATTTATGATTGATAACTATAATATAGGATTATTAGGTAATATAGGAAAATCACATTTTTATAACTAGATTGATATTAATCTTTGCAAACCAAAGACATGGTAGAGTAAACATTAATAAGCAATATAAATCACTTTTATACATAGATGCTTTATACAAAGCCTAGCCACCACTGTTTGACTTAAGAATATATCATTTTACAATACTTATATAAACATAATTAAGAAACAGAAATACTAGGCTTCTCTAATGAGGATGTTGGCCAACCTTAATTTGAGCTTCTATACACCCTCTCTTGGCTCAATCCACCCAATATCAAGCCCTGTTATCTGAAAAAGTTTATAAAACAGAGTAAAATACAAAATACGCAATGAATAGATATTCCAAGCAGAAAACAATTTGTCTAAACCAAATATAATAATTATCTCAAATCAGCATAATAAGTAATTAAAATCAAATTGTAATCGACTTGAAATATCAAAGCCATTCTTACTTTTAAACTTATACAAAGTTTCGTCAAGAAAAACACATGCCTTTACAAACATTAATATAACCTTTCACATGTATTAACCATCCCTAAACAAGCAACACAACCAGGCCATCACCAATTCAATCTCTAGGCACACTTGAAGGCTAACCCTTCGACTACATTAGCACGGAACAGCCCTTCTTCCTTCACCGCCCTACAATCAAGTGCCCTGTTGTTTATTGTGCAATAACAACCAACAAAATCTCAAATGTGCATATATCATCTCAGCACATCCAACAACTCATATAGGGTGGTAATACACAAAACAAATACCATTTTCACCAAATAATCAATCAAAACAACATTATCTTATTTATGGTTTAATAACCATTCAAAATCAATCAATCTTTATCATAATTCAAAGAAGTGAAATCAGATTGAGCATAAGCTCATTTTAAACACCAAGTAACTAAAAACATCCTAAATCATATCTGATATGGAACCTCCATGAATAAGCTTGAGAACCCCTCTTTATATTTGAACCCCCAACACATTAACATGAAAACCCCATTAACAATTCAACAACAACCCCTAAGAAAAAGGCTAGAACTCAGATTTCTTAGAAAGAT
>CATIWM010040947.1:0-25489 GCA_949671775.1 Mallotus repandus | reverse complement strand
GCTAAATTAGGAAGTCTGAAATCATTGCAGGCCATTAATCTTCATTCAAAAGGTCTGAAGTTATTTATTTGGTAAGTAATTTATAAGTTTTTGTTGATTTGATTTAGGATTTTCAAGCTTCAATTTTCGGGTTATAGGCACTTATTTTTTAGTCTTATTGTTTTGATCATAAATTGAGATAAAAAAATCCCAAATTATGATTGGTTTGATTCTGAGAAACTTGAGATATTTTTATAAAACTTTTTAGTTTTGATGTAGAGCTGATTATGCCTATAAAGTTGTCTATCGAAGCAATACTTTTTATTGCTCAATCTATCAGAGTAGTTGAGCTGATTTTAATTTGACCTCTATAACTTTATTTGTGGCTGTTCAATTGAAGTAAAAAAAATTTGGCCTGTAATAGACACATGAATCTAATATTGATTAAAATTTCAAATCAAAATTCATTTTCTATGAGTTCCAGTAATTTTTATAAGTTAGGTCTGAAAACAGCCTTTTTTAGAGTTAATGGAGTTATTTTGTAGAATTAAAATTTATTTGCATATTTTGCAAATAGTTTGGGGGCTACATGATTAGATAAGTATATGAGATTGCTATATTGATTATTTATAAATAAATTTCATACTTTAGGTATGGGAAAAGGCAAGGAAAGTGGAGGTGCAAACTAAACAATTTGGTGAATTGATTGGGTGTGTTTTGTAGGTTGTTTTGGTGAGTAGATGTTCAAGCCCTTAAATTCTTTTTATAACAGCAATAAAATGAGTATTTTAGTGATGTTTAATGAAACTGAATTGATGTGTTAAAATGGTTTCAATTCAGTCTCATGATATTATGAAATACATGTTTTAATTTCAAGCTTTCAAGGTTTAAAATTTACAAGTTAAATATGTTATTACTTTATACTTGTTTTGGTAACATGATTTAAGATTATTTTAGTTACTTGATGATTCAAGATTAACTTGGTTTTATTACTTTTTGAATTATGATGAGAAGTGGTTTGATCTTGAATGCTAGTGAATTATAAATATGATGGAATTATTTTGATTATTTATTTAATGAAAATGGTATTTGGTTTAGTGTATTACCACCTTATATGAGTTGTGTGAATGTGCTGAGGTGATATATGCACATTTGAGATTTTGTTGGTTATTATCGCGTAATAAACAACAGGGCACTTGATTGCAGGACAGTGAAGGGGGAAGGGTCGTTCCGTGCTAATGTAGTTGAAGGGTTAGCTTTCAAGTGTGCATAGAGATTGAGTTTGTGATGGCCTATGTGTTATGGTCGGATTTATGATGCTTGTTATAGGGATGGTTAATACAAATGAAAGGATGTATTGATGTTTGCAAAAGCACGTGTTTTAATTGATTAAGCTTTGAATATGTTTGAAAGCGATATTGAATTTGATGTTTTAAGTGAATGATAATTTAATTTTAAATACTCTACTATCTTAATTTGAGATGTTTATTATATTTAATTTCACTAAATTATTTTATGCTTGTAATGTTTATTCACTGAGTATTTTTGTACTCATTTTATTTTGTTTTATAAACCTTTCAGATAGTAGGGCTTAATAGTGGACCTTTGATCCAAGGGTGTTCTATAGATAGATTATTAAGGTTGGCTGAACAACTTTGCTCTGGTGCTGCTCTCATTTTGGATGACCATAATATTGTATATTTTAAGTTTAAAACTTTTATGGACATATTATTATAGATTGTATACTAAACTATTGTTAACTTAATCTTTACTACTATTTCAATGTGAACTTGAGTTATGTCTATATAAATATTTATATTTAAACAAAATACTAAGTTTTAAGTTTATTTAATTTTATTAAAGATGATTTGAAGAGTGTAGAAGAGTAAGTTCTCGTGTCCATCTCGGGCTATGTGAGACGAGATGAGATACTAGTCATCCACCTAGGTGTGACAATAAGGGGGGTTAAATGTTATTCCTATAATACATTAATTCTCTTTACCCTTATTTGGTAACCTTTAAAAGCCCAGGGTTAACATTTAACCCCCTTAATGATCAAGCCTATTTTTATTAACCTAACTGAGAGTAGGTTAAAAGCCTGTAACAACAAAAATGCATGCCTTTAAGAGATCACTTTTTATTTTTTTTATTTATCTACCTTCATCAAATCACTTCAACTTCTTTTTTTTATCAAGAAGCTACTAATCAAATCTATCAAAAATGTACGAATCAATTTAAATTTTTATTTTATGACGATTTCATTTTTCTCTGCAATTTTTTATTATTTGAGAAATCTAGGTCTTATAATATTTTTATTTCTTTTTAAAATGCATATGAGTATATTTTTTAAATAATTATATAAATGTTTAACGTTTTAAATGATTATTTATTTATTTTTATTATTTTTAAATATTTAATAATAAATTTTATCAATTATATAATTTTTTCTTAAAAAATATCACATTACAATTTATCAATTACCTTTTATTTGCCAAATAAGGTTAACAACTTAATCATTACACATGTAACTATTACTCTCTTAAAAGTTACACTTGTAACTATTATACTCTATTTCTTTAACCCCGATCCAAACGCACCCTAAGAATGATGTGAATTGCCTATATCCTCATTCAACTCATTAACCTTATCATTGATTGAAGGCAAGTCACTGCAACTAGATGATGGAGTTGGAACAAAAATAGAGTTGGACCAAGAAAAGAATTCTGAACAAAACTCTTCTTGCAGCAAAATACTGTACTGTTTCGAAGCATACTCAACTCGGACTTGGTGATTTATAAATTGCAAGTTTGATGAACTAATGAGAATTCTGGCAGTGTCAAAATGAATTTTCTAATGAGTGTACATGTCAACTGTTAAGAATTCACCAAATTTCTGATGGGTGTTCATGTCAACCCAATAATAGTTATAATCAAATTCATGGTTGAACCTAACATCTGCAGCTTTACTATGGCCAACAACAAAAAAATCAACAAATAAAAGAGTCAAAGGGAAGAAAAATAGACCCCAACATGAAGGTACTAGACCTTCAACAAAAAAAAGTGAAGAAACAAAGAAAAACTAACATGCACTCAAAGTTAAAAATCAAAAGAGAGAATGGATTCGTTGGGATGAAGAATAGAAGAAGAATCAGAGGAGCTATGGAATGAGAGAAGACAAAGACTCAATCTGACATGGCATATTTTTTCAATGTGGCATCATGTGTTTTGAAGCTATTCTTGCATGACTGACACATCATCGGTCAATTTGAAGGAGATTTGAGGACTTGACTGACACGTCAGCTAAGTCTGTCAATTTTAACGGTTTAGGTATAATTTATAAAAAGTTCATGAACACAATTGAAACAATTAAAATGTATAGAACTTAATTGAAAAAATGATAAAATTTTTAGGACTTTTAAAGTCATTATCCCTAATAATAATTATAATAATGCTTTCTAAAGTTAAATATGAAAAAAAATTAAAGGGCTTAATACTATAAAAAATAATAAAAAGTTAGTTAGCTCACTAGCGATAATTTGACGAACTTGATTATCATAATTTTTATCCATGTTGTAAATGGATCTTTAAAAACACCAAGTGATTTAAAGATTATTAATTTTCAATTAATTTGTTAAAAAAATTATTTATATTTGAAGAATTTACATTTAATTAATATAAATATAATACAATCGAAAATTGAGTAGTTAAATGGTATAGTTCCTTTCAGAACATCCCTAAATTTCATCTTACGATTATAAGCATAATAAAATCAAAATACCAAAAAATGAAAATGATCCTAGAATCTCAATAATAGTAAATAATCACGCACGTAAATAAAAAAAAAATTTAGACTTGTGATAGTAAAAAAATTATTAAATATATACTTTGATATTATCATTGTCATTATTATTATTATTTAATTAATTAATTTTTTAAAAAATAAAAAGTGTTATATATTAATATACTAATTTAATATTACAGATTTAATATAATTACAATTCATAGCATTTTGATAAGTTGTTTATTTAAATAATTATATTATATTTCTTCAATATTTTTTATAATTTTTTTTCAACTCCAAAATTAATTTTATATAAATAATATTAAAGCCACAATTAATGATAAGATAATAATAAATTATTAGTTAATTTCTCAATAAAAACTTAAAAAATAATAATAAACGATAATTGTACTACTTTTCTTATATAATAGAAATACTATTTTAAAACAAATTATGTGCTATATTTTTTAAAATATAATTATAGATGCAAGAAAAATAAAAATTTTCATTAATTTAATTTTAATTCACTACTTAATAAATTTTAATTTAATATTTTTTTAAAAATAATAAGAGTACTTTTTTAACATATTTGACAACCTAATTTTCAATCTTGATAGAGTCATATTAGAACATATTAATTTATTACAATTTTAATAAATGTTCGATTTAAACAATTATACAACGCTCTTTTAATATTTTTATTTAAATAATAATATAATTTTACAAATGTGATAGACTTATAATATAATAATTTATAATGTTCTTTTAAATTTTCTATTCAAATAACTATACAACAATCTTTTGACATTTTTTATGTTATTATAATTATTTTATAAAATTTTTTAACTTTGATTTCAATTATTTACTTATTAAATTTAATTTAATAATACTTATAAATTTATGTTATTTAATTTGATTTATATTTGATAAAATATAAGTAGGCCTAATTAAAATAGAAAAATATATATTTTTAATAAAATTATTATTAAAATTTTAATTAATTTAATTTTTATTAGAGATAAAATCGAAGTTAACCTAATTGAAATAGGAAATATATTTTCAATTAGATTAGAATTACATTTTAATTAATATAATTTTTATTAGAGATAAAACAGAAGATAACCTAATTAGAATAGAAAATATATTTTTAATTAATTAAATTAGAATTATATTTTAATTAATTTAATTTAATTTTTATTAATAAATGATTAAATTATTCAATTTTAATATAATAATGAGTAAAATTTTTTTTATAATTTTACTTGTTATCTCCCCTTCGCGTGTGTGTGTATATATATATATATATTAAAGCAAGAAAGACCTTATTGCAGGAGTCCATGAAACCAGTTTAGCCTACAAAAAGAAGATTTGCGCCCAGGGATAAATGGTCTTTCAACTTTTTCATTTTTACTATTTTGTATTTGAATAATTTTTTTTACAATATAATGTCTGAATTTAAAATTAAAAAATTTCTAAAATGATATCTCTAATAGATTTTACAGATTAATATATTTATATGTCTCATTTTAAAAATGTAAATTTACTTAAATATTCTTCTTTTATATTAAATTTATTTTCCTTATAATTTTATTTATTTTTAAAAAATTATTAGAAATGAAAAAACATTTTTTATTATCATATTAAAATAATAAATTAAACATTTTTTTTTATATTTTTATATTATTAATTATAGTGGTTGAATTTAATATTTTATTCATGATTTTAGTCAAATAAAATTTTTATTCATTAAAAATTATTTTATTTTTTTGTTTAATTATAATAAATAAATTTTTACTTGTTTTTTTTATTTTAGTTAAATTATATTTTTCTTCTTACTTTTTCAAGTAAATTAAAAAATAAATTTAATATTTTTATTTTTCAATAATAATAGTTTAATTACTTTATTTTATTTTAACAGTATTCGGTATATTTTTCTTTTAAATTTAATATATATAAGCGAAAAAATAAATTTTTTAAATTAAAGAATGAAATAATGAATCTAAAATTTAAAAAAAATATTTGAGTCAATTCACTGTTTAAAATAAGACTTATAAATATTTTTAACCTGTAAAATCTATTAAAGACATCATTTTAAAAATAATTTATAAGTTCAAATATCTAATTATAAAAAAAATTATATTTATCCCTTTCTGCCAATGAAAGAGTAGTATAATGACAACTACTCTCTAACATTATTATAAGGTAAATTGGCGATTCAATGTAAAACGTTATAAATATATATATATTTTTAGCCAAATTTTATAGGTAGATTCTATGAGTTTAGCATCATTCTAATATATATATATTTATATACACATAGTTACAAAATTTAACAGTTAGATGTAAGCGAGGAGGTTTTCTGTGCTTTGCACTGAAGTTGAGGTCGGCCTAGTTCAATTGATTTGGCCCAATCACGGGGCAGCCTGCACCATGATCAAGTCCGCTCGTTACTAGCTAATTGCAGCGGTACCCTTTTGCCAAAGGCCTTGTCTATAATGTGCCTATAGCCTATAGGTCTATGGTCCATTTTGCTGTAATTCCATAAATTATCGTTCTCGTGAAATTTTTATTTTTTTGAAAAGCATGAAATTTTTAATTAAGAATACTTAATTGGACCAATATCAATATAGTTGTTTATTTATTTTCACCTGTATTGGCATGAGCTTTTCTTATAGGAGTGATACCCACATTCATATTCCTATATCAACGATGATACTTATCCATCGAGCAAAGAAAAATATGTTCAATTAAAAAGATTATTCTACAAAAGAAGTCTACTTGTCTGCTAAACAAGGTAATCCTATAACTATAAGGTTTATGTCCAATCATTCTCTATATATACATCTCATCATATGGGGGAGAGATCGTTCATTCACACATTCAACATATTTTACATCATTCCATCATCACATCATACACTCATTCTACATCCTTTATTATACTTTCCTTGCTTTATTATTATTTCTCCATACAAATACTGACTTAATCTTTGGAGTGTTGTGGGGGAAATCCCGTCCCTTTACCTGATTTTTTCGTCGACATAGGCTCCACAAGCAAGATATCTAATTCGGAGTTATCAAGTGGCGTCGTCTGTGGGAAACCTAGCTTGTTTTGTTTGCTAAAGATAATTAAGAGCTAGGCAACCGAATTGAATTCCGAGTTATCTTACTCGCTGGAACCAAGGGCTTTTTGACAATTATTTATTAGATAAACGAAAAAATCCTCGACTCTCTTCATGGCGCTAAGCAATAATCACACAAATAAACGAACATAAATATTTGTTAATTCAAAAGGCGGGACAAGAACACATCAGAGATAAATTTTCTCTTCTTTCTCAATTATTTATTTTTTAATTATTTGTTTTTCATATCTTATTTATTCTCACAAGAATAACTATGGCTTGCCACACAAGCACGCTTACACATCTTCGCACAAATGTTCGTCCAATACATGATTATCTTTGCATGAACATGCATAAATCACATTGATATCTTTATTACACAAGGACTGACCATCAATTGAGATTGATTAAATGATCCCAAAATTATTGTTCCTTTGTCTATCATTACATATGAGGAAAATGTATGCTACTTTAAGCACCAATCAATCCAAATAATCAAATATTTTGATCATCTCACTCGGCATCAACATGCAAAAATTGTTAAAAAACATCAGACACACTCTCAAGCAACAATAAACAAATCACTTATTTGTGCTTAGATGAAAAATGGGGGCTCTTTTTCAAAACCGAATCAAATAAACACTCAGGAAAATCCTACTCTACAACAAATTCGTGTTCATGAAAATTTTAAAGAACATTCAACAAGGGAAATTCAAGGAGAGAGTAAACTATATCCACTACATAGCGGTATAAATCAAAAGTCAAAATCTAAGACAACCTAGCCAACATCATGCAGTATCCTCTATTCTAGAAACTATACAACCTTGGTCTTTCACTTGAACTACCAAGCTCATCTCATGATTCGGATTGGATAAACCTAAATTTGGTCCTCCAAAGCCTGTATTCCATCCTTTTAAAAAATCTTCACTAAATTACAATCCCAACTAAGCTTAGACTAAAGGAGCTCAGACTTACTACTAGGATCACAAAAACCCTTTCCTTTTGTAAAAATACTATAAAAGGAATGCTCGGCAAAATAAACATCAACATCAGCAAAAATGTTCAAACTTGACATCAATCATTATTCTGGCTAGACAGTTGCCATCAACAAAGCTATCAAGATACAAAGTTGAGCAATATTGAAATACTTCTCCAGATCTCGGGTTGCTATATTGCACCTAGCATCTCATAAAATTGAGTATATATGGAAACTCGCATCCTCGAGTCGGTATATTACACCGAGCGATCTCACAAAGTCTAGTATATATGGAAACTAGCACCTCACGCCCTTCTTCAGCACTGAGGTATCAAAACTCCAGCACTAACTGGCCCCATTCTTCGTTTACTATAACACTGGCGGATTACTCCCTCGGGACGCTGAGCATCTTAACCAATAGTGACTGAGGCTGGCCACCTCAACTCACCTTTTGGGATCAACATGTGATCCTCAGTCTCTCCATCAGAACTCTTTACTCTGAGTTATCGTCATCGCGTATACTTAACTTTAGAAATCTCGAACATAAATATTTGACCAGACTTTCAGGGGGGACTCTTGATACCCTGCATTCATATTCCTATATTAACAAGGATATTTGTCCATCAAGCAAAGGGAAATATGCTCAATTAAGAAGATTATTCTACAAAGGAAGTCTACTTGTCTCCTAAACAAGGCAATCCTACAACTATAAGGAATCCTATTCCTAAGAGGTTTATGTCTAATATTTCCTACATCCTTTATTCTAATTTTCTTGCTTTATTATTATTTCTTCATACAAATATTGACTTAATCTTCGGAGTGTTTGTGAGGAAAACCCCGTCCCTTTACCCGGCTTCCTCGTCGTCACAGGTTCCACAAGCAAGTGATCCAATTCGGAGTTATCAAGTCGACCAGGAAGTCAGGTAAAGGGGCGGGGTTTCCCCCATAAACACTCTGAAGCTTAAGTCAGTATTTGCATGGAGAAATAATAATAAAGCAAGTAGAGTAGAATAAAAGATGTAGAATGAGTGTATGATGAGATGATGAAGTCATGGCTTGATGTAGATGATGCCTTGATGTAGAGAATGAGAATATAAGAATGTGGAGATGATCGAATGAATGATATGAGATGTCATGAGATGTATATATAGGGAGAGATTGACCCAAACCTCTTAGAAATAAGATTCTTTTTTAAGTAGGGATTGTCTTGTTTAAGAGAGAAGTAGACTTTCTTTATGAGTATCTTCCTACTTAAATATTCTTCTTCTCTAAGTAATCCTCCTCTTTGGTGAATTATAATCCCTATTAGAATAGAATTATTGATATGAGGTATCAAGAAGCAAAATCCTAAGCTAATTCACTAATTTTAAAAGATTTTATTCAATGAAAATTTAAGTATAAAATTTCTCGCTATAGAATAAAATGATATAAAAATTTAATTGATGACAATTTACACAGCTGAACTAACATTTAAATTGTGTTTCTTAATATAGCTATGCGGCATAACTAAGGCAAATACAAAACCAAGACAAGAAAATTTTGTAGATACCTTTTAAACTTGCCGTTAAATAAATAAAGATAAAAAATTATATAATATATACTTCATCCGTTCCTTTTTAATTATCGTTAATATATTTAACATTTTTAATTACCAATATATTTTAATTATTTTTTTCTATCATACCCTTATTTATACATATACTACTTTTAAAAATATATAAAACTAATAATTGATTGAGGAAATTATTATAAAAATAGTATAATATTTTACATATATATTAATTATATTTTTTAATTTATATATATAATTCTTAAACCACAATTATAAAGGAACATTGAGAATATTATATAGCCCTTTCTTTTCAAAAATATTGCAGTTAGAGCATCCATAATAAGTGTAACAAAAGGGTTCTATGAAACTCTCTCCATAGTCATGATTTCATAAATATGACGCATATAATGTTGATAACACGCAAATGAGTTATACTTTTGCACTTTTTTTTTTTTACTTGGTGGGACATTTTTTATTTTTTAATTGAAAATAAAAATAAATATATGTTCTTTTGTGTTGTGTCGTAGCGTCGTAGCGCTATACTCCAACCCGTTGTCTAAGGAATAATTCTGTGTAAAAATAGATGCAGTTCTGCATAATAGACTGGCTCTGTGTAGAAGAGTGTAAATCATATGCCGCTAATAGCTGACAACTAATTAATATTAAATATTTAATAAAATTATAACAAGAATTGATGATAATGTATTCAATTATATATATATAGACATTATAAATATTGTAGGTAGTTTTATTTACACAATATTATTTAATTACATATGTATGATAAAAAAATGGTTTTATACTTATAATTATAAATATGTTCAATTACTTAGAAAATTTTAAACTTTATGAGTTTTAATAATTTTAGCACGTTCGTTTAACTTTTAATTAAAAAGTCTTGAATTTTATATTTTTTAATAATTTTAATACGTTCTTTTAACATTTATAAAAAAATCATAAATTTTACAATTTTTTAATATTTTAATATATTTTTTAAAAAATTTTATCAAAAAATTGTTAAAACTCGTAAAGTTTAAATTTTTTTAGATAATTAGACCAATATTAAATTATATTTGTTCAATAAATTTTTTAATATCTTATAAAATATTGTATTATTTAGTGTTGATATGGCACCAAATTGCTTTTAGTTAAAAAAAAAAAGAGAATTTAATAAGTAAAAATTATCCTTCTTAAAATATACCATTTTAAAATAAAAATAGCATTTCAATTTGTTTTAAATTTAAAATCACTTATATGGTACCGAAATGAATTTTTTAATTAAAACATGTCAAAATTATTAAAAGATTTAAAATTAACCATCTTAAAGTGAAAAAAATATTTCAGTATCATATAAATAATTGCAAACTTATAATAAATTAAAATATTATATTTTTTATTAAGGAGAAATTTTTTGCTAACTTATCAAATTCTCTTTCTTTTTAAATTAAAAAGTGTTTAGTATTATATCAACGTAACATTTTATCAGATAGTAAAATATTGATTAAAAAAATATAGTTTAATATTGAAATAAAAAAATTTTATTGATAAATTTTTAAAAAATATACTAAAATTTTTAAAAGCTGTAAAGTTTGTGATTTTTTTATAAATTTTTTAAAGAATATATTAAAATTGTTAAAATATGGAAAGTTCAAGATTTTTTAAATAAAAGTTGAAAGAACATGCTAAAAATTGTTAAAACTCATAAAGTTCAGAATTTTCTAAATAATTAAGTCTTATAAATATAATATCAAGATTTTAAAAGTAGGCTAAAATTGCAGTAAGGTAAAAGAGTTTCAATTTTTAGACCATTAGGCTTTATAAATATTGTAGATAGTTTTATTTATGTAATTTTAAAAAATGAAAATGTCTATTTTTATCAAATTTTTGACAATTTAATTTAAATAAAATACTACTATTATAATTAGAAATAATGAGTTGTAAAATTTTTATTAATATGGTTTTTAGTATTTTTAATTGTGTGGCTAATACTTTTAATAACTATAATATTAATGTTTTATTAAGATTTTTAATAATTATTCAAATAATATTTTTATCAAGTTATAATAATTAGTTAAAAATTAAAAGAGAAAGATAGTATATATAATTTTAAAAAATAGAGTTATCAGTGAAAAGTTTTAAATTGGCCAATTGGTATAATTTGACATATTTAACAGTTATTAGCTCATTTTTAAAAAGAAAAAAAAATAAATGTATCTCTCTTATTGTTGAGAACTGAATAGCATTCCAATAGTTAAAAAAAATACCTGATGCAGCTGAAATTTTAAAATAAAAAAAAAACGTAAATTTATTTTCGATTGAAGTGAAGTTATTGGTTTGAATTTTTTTTTTTTGGGTTAAAAAAAGTTAGTGGTTTGATGTTATTGGTGTAATTATTTTACCTATAGTAAAAAAAATGTAGATGAAATAGTTATTCATGTGAACGCCAATAAATCAAATATAAAGGGCACCACTAATGATGGTAAGTTTTTTGGATTCTAATAATCCATGCCGATGATTAAGAAAATAATAATATTAAGCCATTAGGTAAAACATTGCTATTAGAAAGGGGGCGGTTCAATACCCCACCCCTCGCCAAAAGATTAAAAATAAATAAATAAATAAAATATAGCTAACATTTTAAATAGGGTGAAGTATTCATGTCAGATATTTTTTGAATATCGATAAGTACCTGATATATATCTGACATGACTCTATTATTTTATTATTATTTTTTTTAGGATACGTAATCGACACGGCTGAAACATAAAACCGACACGACTGAGACACTAGACTAACACGACTCAACACTTTTAAAACACGACAGAACACTTTTTTAAAATATTTTTTAGCTCTATTTTTTATAATTTAATTTAACTAATAATTTAATTTATTAATAATTTAATTATTAATAATTTAATTTAATTAATTTAATAGATCACTTTTTGTGTTTACTTTATATATGACAATTATAAATAATTAATTAAATTATTATATTAAATATTTAAATTTTATGAAATTTTTATTTTATTACACTAGTTTTATTTTTTTAATAAATTATCTTTATATAATAAAAATAGTACATATTTTTTGTGAAATATATATATATTATTTAAATTATTATATCTTTATATTTTATATTAAAATTATATATATATTTTATATAAAATATATATTATTTTTATTATATACAAATAATTTGTTAAAAAATAAAATTAATATAATAAAATAAAAATTTTATAAAATTTAAACACTTAATATATATATATATATATATATAACAAATTTCATCTATATTATATCTTTATATTTTAAAAGTTATCATGGCATCATATTTATATTATTTCGTGCTTCTTAGATTGCTATTCTTGTCTTATGTTATATATTATTTATGGATCATTAACTGTCACCAACTGTCCCTATCTAATTACCACTTTAAATTAAACAAACCCAATAATTCTAGTGAAAGTGAACTCTGTCCCCCCAGTGGGGCCCTATTTTTAATGGGACTTAAATTCTCTCTTAATTGGGGTTTGGATACATGTCACTATCCTATGCATAAACAGTAATATTGAGGATAGCGATAATTATTTTTATCTCCTATATTTTTTACAATTTTTTTTAAAAATTTCAATTTTTAAATTTTTTTAAAATTTAAAATTTAAATTACACACGAATAAATTTATCGTACAAAAATTTATATAATCATAACCAGTAATATATTTTCTTTTAATAATTCAATAAAAAAAATAAACTAAAATTAGTTTTGTGTGTCGTAAGCCGCAACATAAAATTTTATCTTTTTTTTATTATGTGCCATTATTTTTTTAGTTTAAATTATCTAAGTTTTAAAATTTATTAAATTTTAATTAATTTAATTTAATTTAAATAAAATTATAAAAACCATAAATTTTTTTAATAATTAATATTTAACATAATTGTATAATTTTTTTTAATAATTAATATTCAACATAAATGTATATATTATAACTTTCAAAATAGTCATGTACTGGCTCAAAACGTATCATAGAGAAAATTTTGATCTTAATTGAAGATTCAGTTTTCCAACAATATCACAGAATTTTAATGATATACACACCAACAAAAGACATCATCCATAAGAAAAAGTGGACATTATTATTCTCCCACCATCTAAAATGTTCATTGCACAACTACAAAAAGTATAAAAGTTAAAACAATGTTAATATTGCACTCAACAAAGAATGTTTACATAAAGTTGAAGAGAAATTGTTGTGAAAAGAAAGAAAAAAAAAAAAGAGCAAAATGGACGAGTTCTGATCTAGTTCTAACAGCTTCATCTCCATGCTAGAAGTTAAGGGTTCCAACTTTAGTCAAAACCCTACTAACATCTTTAAAAAGAAAAAGAAAGAAAAGAGGAAAAGCGAAGTCACCAAGAGTGATGACTAGCACTCTCAGAGATAGCTAAAAGCTCTTCCAAATAGTCTGCTCCTAAGTCCTCCAACACCACTACATTATTCTCTATTCTCATGTGATCTTTATTGTTGAGTGATTTCTTTTTCTTGCTTTCTGCTTTTCTCTTCATTGAATGCTTCTTCTTCATTGCTAGAACCGGCGAATGCCCTTCCTTGAACTCATAGTTCATTTCTTGAAGTGACTCGTGAACTTTCTCCATAGGAAAATTTAGTATAGCCATGGAACCTCTCATTGCAAATGCAGCTTGATCATAAGCCAAAGCTGCAGCTTCAGCTGTATCGAATGTTCCTAACCATACTCTTACACCATTTCTTGTTGAATCTCTTATCTCCGCAGCGTATTTCCCCCATGGCCGCCGTCTAACTCCTCTGTAAGCAATTTCCTGAGTTGGTTCCTCTTGATAATCATCGCCACCACCACCCCTTGAAGTGACTTCTTCATAGCTATTAGAAGAGGAAATGGCATCGAAAGAAGTTGTAATATTGGGTGCTTCATTGATGAGTCCTAAGAGAAGCATTTCTTGGGAGTCACTTTCGTTAAAGGGTAAAGGCGGGCTGCAGAAAGAATCGAAAGAGCTAAAAGAACAAGAAGATTGATGATCATCAGGAGAAAACTGAGAGTATTGGTATTGAAAATATGAAGAATCCATTAGATTCTTGAATGGTTCTTGCTTGTTTTGGTTTGTTGATGAAACTAGATGATGGTCTGGTCTAAGCAAGATTGTGTCAGAAGGCAAGGGGTATATATAGCAATAGAAGATGATGAATGAATACGTGGGTTCCAAGGGAAGTGGTGAAAGATAAAGATTACATTAGATGAATATGGATATTGGTGGGCGCTTTCAAGAAACAAAAATTGGTCGTTAATGGGGCCTAACTCGAAGGAGGAGTTAATGCACGTGAGTCAAAGAGTAGTTGTGGGGTATGGCGGCTAGGTCAAATGTGGGACTCACTCATGACATAAGCTTGATGATTTCAGTTTTTGCGACTTTGTCCACTTGGCAACATTACTGATTTCTAATTAATGTCTTTCGCCTCCCAACTTGTTTATTGCATCACTGTTATGTCTTCTTCTTATCACCCAAAAATATATGAGATTGTGGTAATATCTTTTTTTTCCAACAAAATTTTGAGGGAAAAATATCTCCATATATAATAATTTTCTGGCCTAATTATTTATTTATTTTTTTAATTTTTACACTTTTATTAATTTTAACACATTCTTTCAAATTTTTAAAAAACGATATCATACTAGTAGTCTTTTAAAAAAATACTTTTCGGTTAGTTTTAAAGCTGATGTGACACCAGAAATTTAAAAATAAAAAAAATTACTCATCATGATGTAATTATCTAAAAAATCTTGAATTTTTATATTTTTAACAATTTTAGCACATTATTTTCAAATTTTTAAAAAATGGTATCGTACTATTAGTTTTTTAACAAAAACACTTTTCAATTAGTTTTAGTGGTTTTTTTAGCTGACGTGACACGTGACACCAAAGTTGATTCTCGACCAACAAGATTATTTTCTTCAATGGTAAGTTGTCAACTTAAGCACTTGTCTCCGGCAAGCGATGATTTATGGAGGGCTGAGATTTGGTCGTGGGCTCTACTGATTCTCAAGTCAAATTTATAGCTACAATCCAACCTCTTTCAGTATAGATTTCGCCAAGGAATGGTCAAGATAGGAAACTTTAGCCCACTTACAGGTACAAATGGCCAGATCAGGACTACTTACAAGAAAGCGAATTGGGTCATGCAATTAATTGTATACTTTTGTTATTAATTCTCCAATAATTTCATGTTGTTGCTAGTATTCTACCTATAAAAATTATAGATTCGAGATCATAACAACAACTTACTTAATGTTTAATTATTAAGTTAATAGAAAAATCAAATTAGAATAATTGTTGAGATATTATATAATTTTTAAAATATTTCATTATTGATTTTCATGTAATAAAAAAAATTATTGTTTCATTGTCTTTATTTTTGTATATACTATTGTATCTTTTTGCTTAGTATTGTTGCTGTTTTTATTCCAAAAATCTCAGTTTTTCTTCTATAATTTGTTTGATTTATTATGTGGTACTGTTGCATAATTTAATTCTATTTCTTTGTTTTTTAAATATTTAATTCCATTTCAAATAGCTCTAGTGCTACGTCAGCTAAAAAAAGCCACTAAAATTTGCCAGAAAATGTTTTTATTAAAAAAAATAGTACGATACCTTTTTTAAAAACTTAAAAGAATGTGTTAAAATTATTAAAAGTGTAAAAGTTTAGGATTTTTTAGGTAATTAGGCCATGATGAGTTAGCAATTTTTTTTTATTTTTAAATATTTGGTGCCATGTCAGACAGTTTCGGTGTCATGTCAGCACTAAAACCAACCGGAAAGTATTTTTGTTAAGAAACTAATAGTACAATACCATTTTTTAAAAACTTGAAAGAATGTGCTAAAATTGTTAAAAGTGTAAAAGTTCATGATTTTTTAGGTAATTAGGCCTAATTCCCCTGAACAATTATTTGGATAATGGTACATGAACAGAAAGTTTAATTTTAAAAATATATATATATATATAATAATTCCCTTGGAACATCAACAAAATTATATGCCATGTATCTCAAAACTTGCATAAATATTAGGATACCTTAATAGTGTGACTCTTTGGTTCGGTTTAAATTAAGGGTTCAAACCTTTATAATTATTGAATACGTAATTTGGAGTAGAAGAAATCTAGCCTTATTTATTTTCTTCCATTGATCGCAAATACGGGTTGGAGCAAGAGTTATCTAGGGAAAATATCTTTGATATTTTTTGAGGGTAAGAGCCTTCTTTTTTGAAACAAAATCGTCAGAGCTCATAAACTCCGTTCAATTCACAAAGTTGCATTCTTATTCCCTGATTGAAGCGATCTCCCGGTCTGCTCAGCCAGATGTTGCACTTCGTCTGTGGAGGCATCCACCTTCATATTGGGAGGATAAATTGGTAAGTTTCTTGCCAATTTATTCCCGCCCATTTATGGTCTCTCTCACGACGCCCCTTATCGGGTGTATTCTTCAACTTTGGAAGACCTGTAGGTCCCCTCGTTCTCCATTATTGTTTGGCCGGAAAATTGCTTCGCTCAGTTAATACTAAAGATTATTATATTAAAAACCTTCACACCTCCAATCTAAGACCCTCAATATATATGTATCTTTGATCTGTATTTTTTTATTGAAATTTTTAAATCTTGCTTTATAAAGTTGTTATTTTTTGTGAGATTTTGTTGGTTGTCCTTAATTAATTTTATTTTTTTATTTTTATTAATATTTTTATAATTGAACTTAGTTAAAACTAAAAAATTAATTCATAAGTAATTAATGACATGGAGTGAAATATAAAAATTGTCAAATTTATTACTAAATTACAAATTAAAATAATTTTATTAACGCCATTAAAAAATAAAAAATAATTTCATGATTTAAATGAAAATTTATTTTGATTCTTTTTTATTGTACTTTTAATGTTTAATAAATAAATGATTCACCTTTTCTCTAAAAAATCTTTTGTAATTTACGCTGCTTATCAAAACTACAAAATTGGAGCTAAAAGCAAGACAAAAATCAACATATAGATCAATGTTTTCGGCTAACTGGAGGTCGAGATTTAATTTAAATCGTAGGTTGAAATTAATCTAAGTCTTTGTATGCCATTAATGAAAGCATGGGCATACAGTAATTGATAGATGTACTGAGTCCTTGACCGGCGAATGCCGGTGTTGAATTTCTTGCATGAAAGACCAATTTCTTGAATTTATATGAATTATAGCTAAATATTTTTTGTCTTCCAATTTCTTGTGAGGATGAAATACAATATAGTCTTCGTTAATACCTTGACCAATTATTGATTCTTAATTTTTAGTCATTTGAAGCGGCTTTTTTTTAATATTTTTTTCTTGTAATTGAAAAAGTTAAACATTAATTACAGTTGATATTTTGAATTTGTTGAATTAATTAGAATTTAATGAGTTTTTTTTAAACAATTGAGAGTGAGAGGTCAAGAATTGAATTCATGACCTCATATTATAATATTCATTATTTGAGTCAGTAGATTATAAAAGAAGAACATGATTTAGTGAGTTCTAATTACTAATAGATTAAATAAAAAAAATTTGAATATTTAATTGTTTTCATCCGTAAAAATATATAGATGATGCTTCTAGATATATAAAATATATGAAGAGAATATATATAATTTTTTATATTTTTTAAAAAATTTAATTTAAATTGCGTTTATATATAGTAAATAATACAAAACACTGTAAATAATACAAAAACACATTTTTTCTTTTTAATTAAATTTTATTACATATAAATATAAATTCACTAAAAATTTGTTTATATTTATCAATTCAAATCAGGAATTATAAGCCCTTTACGAACGAGTAGCTCTATGGAGGTTTACAAATTACAATAATAGAGCCATCTTAAGTAGAATTTTCTCGATAAATAAAATGATAGACCTCAACATCAACACACATATAAAAAAAAATCAATTAATATAACGGTCCATATTCAACAAAAAAAAATAATAATGAAAGGGATTAATCTACCTACTTTGACCATAAACACCTAGTTGTATGTATACATATACACATGTATTATCGATCCACAGCACTTCTTTAATTGCTTCATAATGTAATTATAATTAAATCAACAGAAGATGATGGAATATACCCCCACTAATAAAAATAATTTTTTATGGAATATTGGATGAAATTTAAGGAAGAAAGCAAGAGGAACATATTCTTATTTATTTTATCATCTATCTCTACATAAAATAATGGCCCATATGTCTCTATTATCTCTTCAAGAATTAATGTGCATGAACCTATGCACATATAAGAGTTTTGTGTTTTTTTCTCATCTACATTAATTTCATGGCAACCCTAAATTTTCACGTTTGATTTAAAACCAAAAAAGAAGAAAAAATTTTGATTGGTCAAAAAGTTAGACAACTTCTACATATATATCCTTAAAATGGCTATTTTAATATGCAACTCATTTTTTTTAATTGTTGTTGTTGTCATTATTTATGAAATATGAATAAAAAAAAATGGAACTTTTAACTTGATTTATTCTCCCTTAAGCATAAGCACAAAGAGAACGCACACGAGTGCATAAGGATTAGAATTAATTAATTAATAATTAATTACTTTTGTGAAAGATTTTTTGTGGTAATATTTATTATTTAGTGCCTTAATTTCTTAGAGCAATCAATCATATGCATAAAATATTCAATGAATTGAAGAATATAAAGGAGAAGAGGTCAAAAGTTAGTCTCTAGAAGATCATAAAGTATGGTAGGGCTAGCAAGTTGATGTAGTTAATTAAAGAAAAATTTTAATTAATAATGATCACTTTTTTTTCAATTATTATACTGTCATATAAATTTTATATATTATTTTACTTTATTTTTCATCAATATATTAAATTTATTAAGAGAGTTTTACTGTTTTTATCGTCTAGTTTAGATCAAAATAAATTAATTAAAATTTAATATTCTCTAGAGAGTAGTGGTTTAAAAAAAAAAAGCTAATATCAAATTTATGTATTCAAAAATTGCTTTCTGATTTTTAATGTTGATGAGAAAATTAATGTGATAATCACACTAATCCAATTCTACCATGATCTACAATGTTTGAAGGATGTGGCCATGGTAGCTAAGCTAACATTTCCAATTTCTTTTGATATTTGATAAAATTTGTAAAAAGAAATTAAATATGAAGTTAGAGCATTAAAATTACAAAACAAAACAAAAATTCTAATTGGTTTACTAGCCGATGGCATTACAAACACAACAACTAATTAAGTGCAGGTGTTAGGCACTAGCTAGGGTTGCCAAACAATTAGATTTTGTGTCAGCAAATTAAATTAGCCCTCGTGCAACCAATTAAAAATAAATACTAATAATTATTTCTTAATTAACAAATGGCATATGTACACAAACCCAAGTAATCATATTAATCCGAAGTATATATTAATTAGTCTAACAACATATGATCTAGTATTGACAAATTAACATTAAAATAACATGCAATGATGCTAAACTAATATTTAGTAATCTATAAAATATGGTTGTATTCACATTGATTTTTGACCCCTCCACCAACATCCTATACTAAGCGGACGTGCTATATGTTTAACTTTTTGGGCACAACCAAAGCTATTTCATGAAATTAAATAGAAGGAATTCATTTTAAAATTTTCAATATTTTGTTAGAATTTGATCTACTTATAATGAATTTCACAAATTTAAATAGGTTGAATTGTAAATGACTTCTACAACATATTTATTTAAACCAAACACACACCATTTGAAATTGCAAATAAATTGTACAAAATTTTGTGGAACCATACACTCTTAAGAAAATTCGAATTTTTACCTTTACACCAATTGACATTGCTGATAAATTTACCTTTTTTTTTAATTATATCATATCAAATCTCATTGTATATTTTTATTTTTATATAATAATATACAATTTTTTTATATATAATTTCTTCAGTATTCGATAGCTATAAGGGTATTGACTATTTCAATGTTCAAGTCAGATAGACCTATGAAAGAGATAAAATTTTTCTAATATATGTTTTCTCTATATGAGACTCGAATTCAAAATTTTAATTTAAAAATTTTAATTTTTTACCACTTCAACCAATACCTGTTCTTCATATACTATTAATATTCATTATCAAGGGTCAATATATAAAAGAGTTGGTATGTACCTTTTGCTATGTGGCAGTGACGGACTAAGAGAGTGGATGGATACTCCAATGGGTGATTGCGAAAAGGTAGTGAAGAATTAAGCAGCGGTCTACTTTAAACTTTTAAGTTTGAACCCATTTCAGGTGGCAATGGCATTAAAACGTTTAGGTGAATTACCACGTAAAGCAAGTTAAATTTATATGTATATACATATATATGTTCATCGACCATTAATGGTTAGAAAGGTGGTCAACATATGCATATTAAAAGATATCCTGCAGTGATCGTTACTATGGAACAATAAAATATATATAATAGGAACAGAGGGATGGTGATTGTGCAGTCTCGTTAAAGAATTGGTCAAATTTTCACACTTATTAATTAGATTCACTTAAGACTTTCCAGAAGATCTTGAAAGTCTTTGGAACTTCAATGTATGAACACAACTTTAGTCAAAAGTTTGTAATATTCTAATACATATGTGGGTGGTGCAATACAATTACAACCCAACTTTTGTTCAAGGATTAAATCATTTCTTTTGCTATTACTAGTTCTAAAGAGTGAATAAGATTGGAAAATCCAATTTCATTTTGTCTTTCTACAGGGTATATATGCGCATAGGCACGAATACTAGATTATAGACACAATATAATTGTATATGCTGTTTGATACGATATATAAATTTTTCTTGAACTTTTTTTAAATTTTATGTGACGAATATTGAATCTACTGAGGTATCAAGAAAAATATAAAACATTACATATAAAAAAAGTCATCAATAATTATAAAAATTATCCCCGATATCTTATATGGTAAAAGATATAAATATTCTGTTGCAAAGAGTAGGATTTGAACCCCACACCACCCCTCTTATCCCTCTTCTGGTGTTGGGAATTAACCATCTCTACTAGTTCAAAAAAATTGTTAAAATCTAATAGAATTTGGTAGAAATGATTCACTACTTTCTAGTAACTGTTTCGTATTTATACAAAACTAACACTAAATATCTAACTAACTATGAGTCATACTAACCAATAGGAGTTTGACAACTATAATATCTAACTAACTGTGAGTCATACTAACCAATAGGAGTTTGACAACTGTATAAAAATAAGTTACATCAAGCAAGCATGTAAAACATGTGCTATCTTCATTCAACAATAAAGTAGCAAACTCGACAGTGAGTTGCTACTGCTATGAGTTGTTGTTGCTTATGAGTTGCTGCAATAAGCAACCTGAATGCACAACTCCATCACCCCTGAATTTTGATAGCCCTCCTCAAGTTAGAGTATATAAACTTTGAATACCCAACTTGCAGATAGAACGATGGAATAGGGAAGATGGTAACGATTTAGTGAAGCTATTAGCTAATTTTCCATGAGTGGACACCAGAAGCAAATGCAAAAAGGCCTTGTTGAAGTTTTTATCGAATAAGATGACAAACAATTTCAATATGCTTCGTTTGTTCATGGAACACCAGATTCTCAACTATCTTAATGGCAGAAAGATTGTCGCAATATAGACTTGTATGACCAAGAGAATAATGCAAATCATTCAAAAGAAAATGCAGTCATTGTAGCTCACATGTGACAGCAGCAAGAGCTCGATATTCGGCTTCTGTTAAAGACCGAGAAACAGTGGTTTGCTTCTTGGATTTCCAAGAAATCAGAGCATCACCCAAGAAGACACAATATCCTATAACAAAACGATGGGTCTTAGGACATGCTACCCAATCAAAGTCCGAAAAAGCTTTAAGAACAAGAGAGTTTTGCACAAGGAAAAATAGACCCTGACTAAAGGACTGCTTGAGATAATGAAGAACTTTGTGAGCTGCCCGTAAATGAGCTGGAGAAGGACATTCTAAGAACTGAGATAACTATTGTACAACAAAAGAAACATCTGGTCTTGTAGTAGTGAGATATAACAATTTGGCAATTAATCTCCTGTAACTTGTGATATCACTTAATGGATCACCAGTATCTTTGCTCAACTTCAAGTTAGCTACCATAGGAGTCGAAACAAGCTTAGCTCTAATGAAACCAGCATCACAAAGTAAATCAAGATAATATTTGCGTTGACATAAATTGATTCCAGCCTTTGATCTAGCAACCTCAAGTCCAAGAAAAAACTTTAAGCTCCAAGATCTTTAATCTTAAATTAATCATGAAGATAAGTTTTAATTTATGTAATTTGATAAATGTCATTACTTACTAAGATGACATCATCAATATACACAAGTAGAGCAATAAAAGAACCCGATGGTTGTTTAATAAATAAAGATGAATCTGACTGTGCGTGAACAAAATCCTGAGAAAGTAAAGCAACAGTCAATTTAGCATTCCATTGCCTGTTTACTTGCTTGGGGCCATAAAGGCTTTTGAGAAGTCTAAAAACTTGATTAGGCTTGGTCGAAGAAACTCCCGGCAGCAAGTCCATGTATACTTCTTCATTGAGGTCTCCATGCAAAGAGGCATTATTAATGTCTAATTGCTATAAATACCAACCTTTGGCAGTTGCTACAGCTAATAAGGTGCGGATTGTTGTCATCTTTGCCACGGGAGAAAAGTGTCCAAGTAGTCTATGCCGAATTGTTGAGTGTAGCCTTTAGCTACAAATCGAGCTTTATAGCGCTTGATGGATCCATCAACTTTATGTTTAATTTTAAACACCCATTTACAACCAATGGGTTATTTAAGAGAAGGAAGATCAGTTAATTCCCATGTGTGGTTAAGTTGAAGTGCCTTCAATTCAGCTTGCATAGCATTTCTCCAACATTCATGCTTGACGACTTCATTGTAAGTTTGAGGTTTAACTTGAGCAGAAATTTGACACATATAATGATTGTAAGCAGGAGCTAGATGTGTATGACTGAGAACTTGAGAGATAGGATGAGGTGTGGTTTGAGATGGAAGGGATATTTGATAATGTTGAAGGTAAGAAGGTAATCTGGTAGTTCTTTGTGACTTTCGAAGAGGTGATTGAGTTTGAAAAGAAGGTGACAAATCAGTGCTTGAAGGAGCAACTGGCGTCTCCGAAGACTGTGAAAGATCTTTATCAACTGTACTCATAGCAATAGGTTCAGAACTTGATAATTCTGGTAAGGAATCATGTGAAGAATGAGTTATAGAAGAGAAAGGGAAAATGTCCTCATGAAACTGGACATCACGAGAAATAAACATTGGTTTGTTGTCAAGATGATAAACACGAAAACCTTTGACAGTGGAAGGAAAGCTTAAGAAAACACATATGATGGCTTTAAAATCAAATTTATGTCGAGTTTGAGAAATAGTGGAAGCAAAACATTGACATCAAAATACTCTCAAATTATCAAAGGTAGGAGGTTTATTAAAAAGGAGTTGATAAGGTGTCTTGTTATCAAGTATCGGTGTAGGAATTCGGTTAATAAGATATGTAGCATGTAAGATGCAATCAACCCAAAAAGAAAGATGTAAATTGGCTTGAAATCTGAGTGCTCGGGCTACATTAAGGATATGCTGATGTTTTCTCTCAATAATGCTATTTTATTGAGGAGTATACACACAAGAAGTCTGATGTATAACACCTTTGGAGTCAAAGAAATCATTCAGCTCAAATTCTTTACCATTGTCGGTCCTTATACACTTAATTCTTTTATCAAATTATGTCTCTACAAAGGCGAAGAATTTCTGAATCAATGAACGAGTTTCACCTTTGTTTTTCATAGAAAAACCCAAGTAAAATGAGTTTTATTGTCAATAACAGTCAAAAAATAATGATGCCCATAAATTGAAGCCTTAGAAATATGACCCCAAATATACATATGTATCAAATCAAAGTTGTTTTTGGATATAGAAGAACTGATAGGAAAAGATAATTTTCTTTGTTTATTAAGATGACACACATCACAAACAAATTTATGTTCTACAATGGAGTTGTCAATAGTTGAAAGAACTTGAATTCTAGAATTTGAAGGATGTCCTAATCTATAGTGCCATATTGACTGAGAAGTAACACTATTGACATAAGAAAGTTCACATGAGTTATTGCTAGAAGCAGAAAGTACTGATTTATTGCTACTTATATACTGATAAAGACCTCCATGCTCTTCACCTATACCAATCGTCCTCAAGCTCTGATATCATGAATATAACAAAGGGTAGGTAAAACAAAAAAGAAACAGTGTGAGGTTTTAGCAAGCTGATTCGCAGATATCAAATTGAAATTGAAATTAGGTACATGCAACACATTATGTAAAGTCAAGTGTTTTGTCAATTCAACTCAACCAATGTGTTCAACAGGTATTTGAACAGAATTTGGTAGCTTAACATACATGTTGTATGCAGGTTTATAACACAAAAAATTATCAAGGCAATTAGTTATGTGATTTGTCGCCCCTATATCTATTATCCAGCTGTTGTGAGGTACCAACGTAGCAAAGCAGACTTAAGAGTAATAAGCGATACCTGATTCATGAGAAGATTCGTAAGTAGTAGACACAACATCAGCTGGAGATGAAGTACTGGCTACCTGAGAGCTCAACGGATTAATAAGTGACAGAAGTTGTTTATATTACTCAGTAGTAAACATCTAATGTGTCGAGTTATCAGAAAAAGTTTTTGAACAAGGTCAATTTCCTTTTGCATCAGAATGAACACCTGGAGAAAAAGCCTTAACATCATGTGATGAGTGTGAAAAATGCATTATTTTAAGCACTTAAAGCATTAGGTTTAGGTGTAAGTTCAATTACATTTATGATTCTTTTGTTTAGTTTTTCTTCAATTAGGCACTTTTTGCATGATTTGCATGTTTATTTGTTTTTAGTATTATTTCATTTATTTTTAATTAATTTTTATGCATTTAGGTAATAAAGGACAATGGAGAAAGTTGCATGGGAGTCAAGAA
>CATIWM010040931.1:0-10898 GCA_949671775.1 Mallotus repandus | reverse complement strand
TCATCTCTAGGAGCTTTACCAAATATAATGCTACCATTTGCAAAGAAAAGGTGAGAAACCACATGAGCTTTATGATAAATTTTGTAGCCCTTTAATAAGGATTGAGATTTTGCTTTCCTTATTAAACATGATAAGGCCTTTGCACATAAAATGAATAAATTGGGGGACAAAGGATCACCCTGACGTAGCCCTCTGAAAGGAAAAAAGGATGTACCTAGGATGCCATTAAGCAAAATTGAATAAGACATAGTGGACGCACAAAACATGATTAACCTAAACCAGGAAAAAGAAAAATTCATATGAATAAGAACTTGTTCAAGGAAAGGCCATTCAACTTTATCATAAATTTTGCTTATGTCTAATTTTAAAGCATAGAAGCCTCGGGTACCTCTACTTTTTTGTTTCATGGAATGAAAAATTTCTAGAGCAACCAAGGTATTATCCAAAATTTGGTGCCCATGGATAAAAGCATATTGGGTTTCATGAATTAAACTAGGAAGAACCAATTTAAGCCTATTAGTAATTGTTTTAGTGACTGATATAAAAACCATGTTAATAAACTAATAGGCCTAAAATCTTTTGGACAACATGGATCTAATTTGGGTATCGTGGGCGATAGGGTTTAGCGCACACCCAAGTGTTTGGCGACCACAACACTGTGTAGGCTCAGAGCCTATTAGGAAATACAAAATGGGCTTTAAAGCCCAAATTGGAGATGGATTCATCACCCGGATGAAACCTAGGACACACTATATGACAACTGGATTCCACGGAGGTTCCCATAAGCTGTCCGTAGAGAAAGGGTTCAGAAACTGGTTATGGGCTTTTGGAATGCCCACCTAACCTTGTGGTTGGCCTTCATGTGTGTTTTGTATTTTATTCCTTTTGATCATTTAGTTATTTCCTTATTTAACAAGTAAATTGTAATTATTTCCAATTAATTATTGGTTTTCACAATTAAGTCCAAGTTTGCAGATTAGTCTGTTTTCGTGCTTATAACCTGATAACTATCACAAATAATTCATAAAAAATACATTTAAATAAATGGGAAAGGGATTAGGGATTACAACATTTCATATAATTAAAATGGCAATAATAAAAAAAATAAAAGTGGGCTAAACTGACTTAAGCTAGCTAGAGGATCATCACTTGAATGATTTAAGTAATCATCCTAAAATTCTTGCAAAACTTAAAATACTAGATTCTCCACGAGTATAAGAATACTACAAAATAAATCCAATTTGTGAAGTTTACATAAAATAAAAATACATATTTAGACAATAAATACATGCATGACTAAGCTTAATATTATGGTAATTACCTGCAGGATTGGAATATAGTATAAATAATGCATATATGAAATCAGCACAATAAATCAAAACCAACTTGAGCTTAGCTCTATTAGTATGGCGGTGCCTCTTCAATAAGGCATCACCTTTAGCTATAGAGGCAACATAATGTCACCTTAGCGTGAAGGGGTGACGTCTCTTTCGCCTCTTCAATAGGCACACAATAACATTGCAGTTCCTTAAATTCTAAGTAACTTTAAAATAGGTGCAAATAAATGAAGGTTGATGTGAATAAACTAACATTTATAACTATTAATCAATATTTCATATGATCATGCTTTAAATAAAGACTCAAATGAACAATAAGCAAGGAACCAAGTCATAAAACTAAGAAATGAAGTTTTATATGAAATTAAGAACTTAAGGCTTAAAATGATAACTCTTACTGATTAAACCATGTTTGATGCTCCTAACTCAACTCTTAGAGACTAGTTGTGATTATGATGCTAACTTGAATGCAAGAAAATCCTTCTTCCTTCTCAAGGAAATGAACCCTTCAAGCTCTTTTTTTTAAGCTCAACTCCTCTTTTCCTTATCTTCTTTCTTAAAAATACTTTTTTTTTCCTCAAACTCAGACCCCTATTTTTTTTCAAAACTCAAAACCTTCAAAAAACCTCCTTCTAAAGCTGAGCCCCCTTTTAAGTCCCTCCTCCTTGCCTTTTCCAATTCCCCAAAAGCAAGACAAGACATCTATACTCATTTTTCATCATGAGCCCCTCTTTTCCAGCTATATTTCTACTTTAAAAGTCTCCTTTTCACGCCATACCTCTAGTCCAGAGATATGTGGGTCCATTCCCTTGTGTAATGCAGCCAAAAACTACATTTAATGTTGTATATGTCTGCTATAATGAGGCATCGCCTTACTAATGCTTGGCCAAAGAGGCGTTGCCTCTTCAATGAGGCGATCACCTCTTCGGCCTAGGCATGGGCTTGGCCTTTGGGTCAATGGGCTTTAGGGTTTAGATTTAAGGATTTGGGTCCTAACTTAGTGTTTTAGGCTTAAACTTGATGTTTTAGGCTTTTGATTCCATTCTAAAGAAGGTTTTGGGCTTCTCTTACATTCATAATTTGTCATACCTCATCATAGGGATTTTGTTACGGGTCGATCAAACCAGGGGTGTCCACAGTTTGACCCCTTAGTTTTTTGAAAAACTGAATTTATGCAGCCAATTTTTCAAAAAAGTAACATGCATAACAAAAGCAATAATCAATAAAAGGATGTACTTGACCTTCAAGATTCACTCGAGAGGTGAATTCTTTAACATTCGTACCATTAACCTTGGGAATTCAAACCTGAGAGGTTGAGTTTTAACTTAAAACATGATCATCGGGGATTCCACCAAACCTAAGACGTTGCTTGCCGAAACATGATTTTTGGGAATTCCATTAAACCTGAGACGTCACTCATTGACATGTGATCTTTGGGGATTCTGCCAAACTCGAGATGTCATTCATTGAAATGTGACCTTCGTGGATTCTGCCAAACTCGAGACAACACTCATTGAAATGTGACGTTCAGGGATTCTATTAAACTTGAGACGTCACTTATTGAAACGTGACATTCAGGGATTCTACCAAACTTGAGATGTCATTCACTGAAACGTGACCTTCAGGCATTCTACCAAACCCGAGGCATCACTCACTGAAACGTTACCTTTAGGGATTCTACAAAACCCAAGACATCACTCATTGAAATGTGACCTTCAGGGATTCTACCAAACTCGAGACATCACTTATTGAAACATGACCTTTGCGGATTCTACCAAACCCAAGACATCACTCATTGAAATGTGACCTTTGGGGATTTTGCCAAACTCGAGACATCACTCACTAAAACGTGACCTTTGGGGATTCTACCAAACCTGAGACATCACTCAAACCTGATGCTCCGACCAGAAAATGTTTATCTTTTACATCATTAATTTCAGGGTACACTCGAGAAATGAAAATAAAGTAAATAACTTCCCTCCCCCCCCCCCCCCCTTTTTAGAGGAATGTCAACCTGGGGATATAAACCTAACCAAGCACCTTGGTTTTAATCAACTTCCTCCATCAAGTGGCCTTTTTTACTTCCTTTCGTATCCTATAAATAGCTCATTTCCTTTCTTTTTCATCCAGAATCACTTTCAATTTTTCTCTTTCAAACCTTTCTTTTTCACTTTTCACACTTTTATTATTATGGACGCCGTACAGGCCCTATATCTTCCAGTGTGGGGCCTAGTACCACCTCCAGTGCACACTCTATGTAACTTTGGCCTTAACATTGGGGACGGGATTTCTTTGCTGGTAGATGTGCGATCCCACATCGGTCGACTGGCTACTGGAGAGGTTAGTGTTCGTTTTATTTATTTTTTTTGCAAATAACACAAGATAAAATTGGGTTAGTGTTTATAGATACATATTTATTGCTTTAATTAAGAGAAATTTTGATTATTTGAGCAAGATAAAAAAGATTAAAATTTGGGTGTCAGATCACTGATACGAAAAGGCATCGCCTTTTCAATGGGGCGATCGCCTCTTTGATTGGGCGATCACCTCTTTGAAGAGGTAGTCACTTGTTTGTGTTGAGGTAATTTGCCAAAGATGTGATTACCTCTTCACGAAGAGACGACGTCCCTTTGATGGGGTGATTATCTCTATGTGTAGAGGCGATCGCCTTTTTAACAAGAATTTGCAAAAAAATTTCTTTAACACGAGTAAACTAATAATTCCACTCCCTATTTATTCCCGTAGCTCAATGTACACACTCTCAAAGGTGCCAATAACTTTAGTGGTGTTCATATCTAGTATGACAACTTCCTATATAAGATTAAGGCTCGCATTCACGATACCAGATTCTATGATTTCATTCTTGCCCTCCTGAACACTCAGGGACAAACTAATTACCAGCCTTTGCATGCTCTGATAGAGAGGTGGTCAGACACAACCAACACATTCCACCTTACTTTCGGTGAGTTCACTCTTGAACCAGTTTCTTTTGTTGCTATCACCGACATCGCATGTGCAGGAGATTCTATCCCCCCAGATGCATGTCTCCATCATGTGACGCTAGATCATCTTGCTTATATTGAGTGCCTGTTAGGCATGGTCCTAGACATGAAGGGAATCCACTCTATGAATATTGACTTCATCAAGAGTCACAACACTCGCGCTAGAGTGGAGGCTGCTATGACTTCCCAGGAGATTGACCAGGTGGTGCGGATGTTCTTGATTTACGTGCTGGGCACTACTCTTTTTTCAGAAATTGCCAACTCCATTGATCTAATCTTTTTAATGCCTCTGAGGGATCTGGACTTTGTAGCTTCATATGATTAGGGTAGTTGTGCCCTAGCCTACCTATACAGGAGCATGGACGAGGTAGTGAGGGGAGCCAGACAACTCTGTGGTTTTTGGCATGCTATTATGGTATTTTATTTCTCTTTTTACTTTTCTTCTTTAATTGGGTTTATCTTGAATATCATTATTATGATTTGCTCACAACTTTTCTCTCTTTCGTAGGATTGGGCTTTAGAGTTGGAGCTGGTCACCAGGATATCCCGCATTCGTGATGTCCCCTTTCCTACCGTGGTGAGGTAGGGCCCTAGTTGGGCTTGGAGGAGGGCTGTCGCATGCATGCACATCCACCGTGAGTGGCTAAACACTCTGACATATGATGAGGTACAACACCTACAAACATAATTATAATCAATAACATGTTTGTTAATCAAATTTATTCACTTACTAGTTTATTTTCACAGTTACATCCAAATTTTTGGGCCCTCAGCTTGGATGGTCCTAAACCATGATCTGCTCGATACCACTATCTGAAAAGATTATCCTGTTCTGAGGACCTGATTACAGAGTCTGGTACCTTGGCGAGAGGATACATCACTACCATCTGGGTACTCAGGTTAGATGACCACCACTTGCTCCTCCATGTGATATTTTTTGGACACATCTATTGGAGGGAGATGGGCTGGATCAAGCTTTTGCTGGGGAGGATTCATATAAGTACTATGAGAGAAGGAAGTCTCACTATCTGGACTTTGTACGGGCTCATCTTCTACAGAGGGTGCCTCTATATGCATCTACATCTCAGGTAAGCATATGATTCTGGCAAGCATTTAACTTTGCATCTTCATTTGTGTACATCTTTTGGTTTAATCTCTCATTCTTAGGCACCAACTAGGGCACCGACCTTTCATCCTAGACCAGCTTTATAGGAGAGACCTCCCAAGTGTCCATGTACTGTGCCGAGTAGTGAGGGTACTTCAGCTGGAGCCCCACCTCTTACTAGAGAGCCTTCCAACTCTAGTTCTCAAATGGTAGTTGGTAGGCTTGCTGCCCCTCCATACTTGCTGACCCGGTGCTGGCTATTTTTGGGCAAGTTGTCTCGTCAATTCCTAACATCAGACAAGAGCTTGGAGCCAATGTTTATCCTAGAGGCCTCTACACATGTAAGTTCTCTTCCCTTTGAAATCTTGTTTGCTAAATTAACTTAACACAGGGTTAGTTCTAATAATCCATTAATTGTATGGATCCCTTGAGATCAGGGAGAGTACATGTGCAAAGTAATTGAGGCGCAGCGGGATTTCTTGATGAGTACGACACAACAGTGGAAGGTAATACCCATTTCCTATTTCTACATGTATGCATGCTTTCATGACTTCTTACCTCTCATTGTATTTTTACAGGACTAAGATGATGCTATTCAGGCTAGGATCACTGCACTCGAGTGTCAGCTTATTGCCCTTTAGGTTGACGACGATGACAAAGATGATGAGGCAAGTGATGGAAAAGAGGAGGAGCATAGTGGAGAGGAGGAGCATGCTAGAGATGGTATTGAGGACAATGGAGATGAGCGTGCTAATGATCCTGCAGATAAAGGAGATGGTCATGGAGATGATAAGGCTGGGAATGACATGTAGAGGACTGCCACTTTGGTACTTGTTAGAATAAGATAATTTTTGCTCTTCAAAATTCTGGCTTTTCTATTTTCTTAATTGATATTTTACTTTAACATTTTCATATTTTGCACATTACACAACCTTTTCTTTGATAGCTAAATTTTGCATTTACAACACAATCATTGTGTAACAGTAGTTGAAATATGCCTCCTTCATCTGCTAGAGCTGCGTCACCTCTATGCAGAGGCGTCGCCTCTTTATGAAGAGGTAACATAAAAATGCCTCAGCACATAGAGGCATTACTTGCTCATACAAATGATCACCTCTACAACTATTTAAATCCCTAACTTTCCTCTAAAATCCCCTAATTCCACACTTATGCCATTTTTCTCCACTTTCTCCCTCTGATCAGTATCCTTACCCCTTAACATGACTGAAAGAAGCTTCAAACAACTACAATCAATCTTGAAAAGCTTGGATGGTGGATCATGGGCAAGATAAGAGCCATTTCACCTATCAATTTTCCAATCTCTGCATGCTAGGAAGATTAACTTCTCTTTTCTCCATGTTCTTGCTCAATTCTATGATACCCATAAACATGTCTTCCGGTTCAACACACTAGAAGAATTCAAAGCTATCTTAGGCTCTCAAATGGATTCTGTTTGTCATATTACAATTCATTTGGTTGAAACTCTAGATTTACACTCCATTCAGTACCAAATAGCCAGGCTATTTAACTTTTTTCGTTAGTCTTCCCTTTACTATATCTTTGGTACTGAGGTTCTGATAAGTTCTCTCCTCGAAGCTGTCATGATTGTAGATAGCAATAAGGTTTACTGGCCTTAAATGATCGTTCTTTGTCTATATACGCAGTTCTTGCTTGTTTTTGGCAACTATGATTCAAAAGTCCTTCATATTTTGGATCAAGTAGAAGCAAGCCTCAACCCTTTTCCTCTCATTTTGACTGAGACCATCATGGGACTCAATAACTTTTTTGAAACTAGATGATTCTCCAGGAGTCCTCTACTATTGGAGGTCAGCTTCCCTTTTTCTTTCTTCATTTTTTGCTTTTCTGTCATTTTTACCCGTTCATATTGGTAGATATGGTTTCATGAAAAATTGAGGTTACTCGAGCCTCCCAGAGACATTACACATTATAGAGCCAAGCATTGTCGTACCTGAAGACTTCATCCCATTTCGGAAGATATTCAGAGCTGGTTGTCCATATTTCCTGACATTATAATTCAGTGGATGTGCCCTTGATGGAGATTGCAGCATGTGACCATTTGATCCTACACTTACTACATCCCTTTAGCTGGTATTCATTTTGCCACTTTCTATAATCCTGCCTGTCTTTGCCAACAATATGGACAAAAATAGTTTATTATAGAGCCAGTGCATGAATTTGAGTCGGGGCCTCTCTCTCAAAACTTTCTGGACAATCTAGTTGCAACCTAGCCTTGAAGAACCATTCAAAGGTACATTGACTATGATAGAGATCTTTGTACTGATGACCAGTACAAGGCATGGATTTAGTAACAGCAGATAGAGAGGATGCGTTCATGAAGAATAAAAGGACAAGAGAGTTACAAGCATCGAGTGCCCAAGGTGTTCAACTGAAGAAAAGAAAGTAAAAGTAGTTCACGAAGCTTAGTCCTTGTTTCCTTTTTGTTGGATGGGATTTTCTTTTTTGTTAACCAGTTTGTAATAAGCATTTAATGCAATGTTTATCAATAACAAAGGCAATCCATTCCATTTAATTTAAGCACAAAGTGACTCTACATTTTTCTTCTAACATATCTCTTGTCGTTAATTAGCATGCCCTTGCAAGTTTTTTGAATAACTATTTTCCTCTCTCTCTCCTTTTACATGTCCTTAATTTTTGCCTAAACTACCTCTTTCAAGGTTTTCAATCCAGCAAGACTTTTATTTATTTTTGACTTTTCTGTCTCTAACTTTTGCCTAGGTAGCCTCCTTTTTCAAGATTTTCTCCCTAACGAGACTTCGCAAAAAGTACTTCCTGAGCTTGTCCAGGTTGATGGGTTCTCTGAACTTGTTTCCTTTCAGATCGGATAGGATAGCATTGCCCTTGGAAAACAACTTCTTTACCAAATACAGGCCTTCCCAATTCGGCTTAAACTTTCCTCGAGGATCAGTCATGATTGACTTGGTAAGCTTCAAGACTAGTCACCCTCTTTAATCTTGCTTGGCTTAATCTTCTTATTATAAGCCTGGGCTATCCTCTTCTGGTAAAGTTAAGAGTAATACATGGCCCTCATTCTTTTCTTGTCTAAGAACATCATCTATGCTAATAAACTTTCTACCCATTGATATTCAGGGATTTTAGATTCCAAGAGAACCCTTAAAGACTGAATCTCAACCTCCACTAGTAACACAGCTTCACACCCATATACCAAAGAATACGGAGTAGCTCTTGTTGATGTTCTATCAATGGTCCTGTATCCCCATAATGCAAACTGGAGATAGTTTGCCTAATCTTTATAGTTCTTCAGTATTTTGGATAGAATTCTCTTTATATTCTTGTTTGCTGCCTTTACCGCACCATTAGCATAGGGTCTGTACGGAGATGATTTATGATGGTAAATTTTGTATTCCTTCAACAATGTAGCTATTTTAGCTCTGAATTAAACACCATTATTAGTGATAACATGATGTGGCAACCCGTATTTTCATATTATATTTTGCTCTATAAATCTTGCCATCTGTTTCGCCCTAACAGTGGTGAATGATTCCACTTCAACCCACGTAGAGAAATAATCAATCGTAACTATTGTATAACGATGACCATTGGATGCCCTTAGCCTTATCTCTCTAATGATATCAATCGCCCATGCTACGAATGGCCATGGAGAAGTCAACCCTTGAAGTTCCATAGAAGGCAGATGGCTTACATCACCATACACTTGGCAGCCATGGCATTTCTTCACATATTTACACAATCTGCTTCCATAGTCAGCCAGAAATACCCTTGACGGGTGATTTTCTTGGCCATAACTATTCCATTCATGTGTAGTCCACATACACCCTCATGGACTACTTCCATGATCTTTTGAGCCTCATTCTTATTGACAAATCTCAAATGCACTCCCGTCGGCATTTTTTTGTACAACCTTTCATTATGGCTAATAAACTACCGGGATAGCACCCTCAATGACATCCTTTTCTTTATATTAGCATCATTAGGAAATTGCGCCGTCTCCAAATACCATTGCATATCATGGAACCAAGGCTTCTCGGCGGGGTCGATCGGGATTATCCTTATCTCTTCATAATAAGGAATTTAATACTTTACAAGTATGACAGGCTTGACTTTTGCTTGTTTTCCTCCTTCCTATGTTGAAGTTAAAGTGGCCAGAGCATCAACCATCTGATTCTCTTTATACGGTAAATGTACAAATCTGCATTGAGTGAAAGACAACAGAATAGTAGCCCAGTAATCCTAATACAATCCCAATTTGTCTTCCCTCACTTCCCATTTGTTGGAGATATGTCTGACCACTAATATAAAGTCTTTGTATACTATGACCTCTTCTGCCTTAATATTCCAGAGTGCTTCAAACCCAAAGATGCAGGCTTTATATTCAGATTGATTATTGGTGAATTCAAATTCCAATATCTTCACCATCAGAATCATCTCTCCTTCCAGTGAGATCAGAATCACACCAATGCCTGCTCCTTTGTTATTGACCGATCCATCAAAGTACATTATCCATGTTTGGATTTCTATGGCCCCTAAGTGCTCATTTGGGAATACCAGTTCCCATTCTTATCCATCATCTATTGGCTCTGAGCTAAGAATTATGTAACTACTCTTCCCTTTACAACCTTCTTTGCCATATAGTTTATGTGAAACTCGGTAAGGAGAACCAGCCACTTACCCAATTTTCCTGTCAGTGGTTGTGTCTACTGGAGATATATAAGGGGATCATGGTTAGAAACTGCTTGAACTCTATAGGATTGGAAATAATGCTAAGTTTCTTTGTTGCCCAAATCACCGTCATACATGTTTTTATTAGTTGTATGCACTAGGTCAATCATATGTAGCTATGTTTTTACTTTATCATTTTATAAATAAAGAGGCACTTTCATTATCATTTTTATGTTATGATAATTACTTGAATAGTTAATTCTTTCTAAGGACATCAAGTATGTGACTTGATAGTAAAACCCTTAGATTAAATATGAGTTCTATTCAAATTATCCCTAGTCATAATAATGAATTAAGAGTAGTATAATGTTGACTGATGATTATGTTTTACTAATCATGAATATGAGATATTAAGTCAACTCATAGGTACTATTTAGAGAAATGATGTACTGGATTGACCCACTATGAGAATACTACATAGATAATTGTCATAAGTTATTCTCTTCATAGAAATATTGTTTTAGTCCTTCGACCTTGAAATCACCATGGATTTCTACATAACTATTTTATATTTTGACACATTCTAACATTGTCTTTAACAGGATGATGGAATAGAATGTTATTGGACATGAAATGAGTTATATGAGGAATGTGAGTGATTGAGAAGGAATTTATCCCTCATTTAATATGAGTAAGATATTTAAGGGCCCTTTGATAAGGTAGACTGAAGGAAATTGCATGGCCATGCTGAAATGAATTGATAAAGAGTTATCA
>CATIWM010040914.1:0-15739 GCA_949671775.1 Mallotus repandus | reverse complement strand
CCGCCAACGCCGCCGCCAACGCCGCCGCCGCCAACGCCGCCGCCGCCACCACCACCACCGTCGACTTCCCACCTTCACTCTCTACCAAAACCTCTCCTCTATAGTCGCAGCTTTCGCTTCTCGTTTGCCTCTCTTCATTCAGATCCCGTTTGCTTCTCCTAAGCACTCCCTCAATTTTTTCATTTGATTCAGCCGCCGCCTGTTTCCCCTCCTCATTATATCTTTTTTTTTATCATCAAATTTGCTTAAATCTTTCAGACTTCGTAACCATATCCGACGACGAGCACCACTTTGAGTCCAAGGCCGACGCTGGAGCTTCAAAGACCTTTCCTTCACAATATCGATGTTTGTCACTGAATACAACAACTTCAACAATTTTATAGGGCCTTCAGTTTTAAAGCAAAGCTCAGTCATTTTAGTAAACCAAGCTCCTTGATTAGGATTTTGTTGCTTTTTGCTCTTTTCTCAATTTCTCTTTCCGTTCTTGGCCAGCCACCTTCCTATTTCATTATACCTATTTTTTAAATTTTTTTTACAATTAGATTATGTATTATTTGTTGATTATAATGCTGATTTTTTGTTTCTTTTTTTTTTCCAGGTAATTTGGAAAGTTTGGAGAAATTTGATAATGTTGTTAATAATAATATTAATAATAAAGCAAGTACTAAAATTATTAGTGTTTCTCCTCGAAATGAATTAAAGCAAGAATTTTCTGGGTCTAATTATGCTTTAAATCCACCAAAATTCTTCTACTTTGATCTTTTTCTTTTTAAAATCCTTATAATTGTTGTTAAAATATATTAGCTGCCCTGTGTTCTTAAATTTTGAGTTCTATTTACGGTGCTTGAACTTGTAGATCATCCATGCAAAAGATATCTAAACTCAGCTCTTTACTTCGTAGCACCGAATTGAATGATTTAAATTTCTTATCATAATGTTATCGAGAAATGTTCTAATTCCGAGTTTAGCTGCTTTAGTTTGGATCTGGCCAGTAACTAGTTCTTTTCTTTTTCTTTTTTTTATGCCTTTTGTGTCTAGACATTAAACTCTGATGAACATACCTGTGGTGGATAAGGATGCATTTTTGGCCCCTGTTGCCTCAATCTGGGGATGTTCAAGTTAGAAGAGGATCATCAATTTGATATGGTTGTGTTTTGAGAGGTATGATTGTTGTTAAAATCCTTATAATTGTTGTTAAAATGTATACATGGCTTTTATGAACTAATCAAATTCTTGTATGCTTTTGATATGTATATGCCGTATAGATATGTGTAGTTGAAATTAGGACCCTTTGATTATGAAAATATGTTGCGCAAACTCTGATTTGGAAGCATAGTTTGCCTTTTTATTTTTGGTGAAAATTCCACCAGATAATAATTTATTAAATAAGGTAGCCATGTATCATAGGTTTGAGGCAACGCCTAGTCTTGAGGTGATTAGTTTGACCAAGCTCAGCTCTAATTTAGAGCAGCTTTTGATTGATTCCAACTATGATTATAGTGATGCTGAAATAGTTGTTGATGGTAAACCTATTAGCATCCATCAATGTATTTTGGCTGCTAGGAGGAGGTTTTTCTATGATTTGTTGGTTCTGTAATCATTATGTTGGCATTTGTGAAGTGACATTGTTGGTTCTATTCCCCAATTTTGGTTAGCAAATCTAGTTTAGTGGAAATGCTAGATTTTTTTTTTCCAATGGAAACATGAAAATAGTTAGACAACAAATTATTTTCAGATGATGCAAAGTGATTCCATCTCTCTTCCTTCACACTCTATTAAAGTTTTTATCAACTCGGAATTATTTTTGCCACTAGCAATAGCTGGCCAACATTGGTCTTGTTATTTTTTGGATCTTGGTTGTTATTATTATTATTATTTTGCTGTTCCTCCATTTTAAATATGTTGTCATGAAAATTTTAATTTTTATAATCAATTGAATCTATTATTTTGAGAGAGACAATGATTTTCATAAATGTTCTGTTTTCAATTTTTTTTCACCTAATGGAGTTCAAATTTGAATTTGATAATGGCATAGAATCCTAAATAGAGATCTTCTAGTCTGAATTTTCATAGTCAAGAGGGATTCTTGAACTAGGAAAATATGAGTATACAATCAGCCAAGAGGGACAAACACTTTAATGTGTAAGAAATGAAATGAGAGATTCTTGAAGTAGAAAAAGACAATGCAGCAGACATAATAAGAGGAAAATAAGCCTCTGAGATGCATGACTTCTTGTTTAAGTGATTAAAGGTGGTTATTTGAGGTTGTATATGCATCTTCTACCTTAGTATGTAGGCAAGAAACATTATCAAACTGATTTTTGTCGCTGTCATCTTAGAAATGGTTCCCTAAATTAGAAAGTCAAATTGATGTTTAGCATTGTAAACATGCAATTTTCTGAGATAATCATTTCTCTCAGGAAAGTGAGGTTTTTGGGAATAATATGTTTATTGATAAAAAAAAGCTTTACAATCTATGCCACTTCATTTTACTCCTGTAAAATTTGTTGTCAGGGTGTCCGTGCACGAATGGTAGACTAGCACCAAAGGTATGAGTTCAACTCATTTTTTGCATTTCAAAAAGTGTATAATTCATGATATTGCGAAGATGTTGTTTGATAATCTATAGCATAACTCCATTAGTAAAGATTTTTTTTTGGTTACCATTAGTAAAGATTTTAAGTGAAGAATATAGCTGTAAGGTTAGCATAATAGCAATCTATTCTAATACTATGAAATCATCAACAGTAAGATATTGAAAGTTTGTCATTTTGTTCCTTAAAAACAGAAATGTATCAACAGTAATTCTATTGCCATCTCTTCTGAAATATGCGGTGTAACCCTCCGAGCTTGGAACAAGTGTTAGAAGACATGGTAGAACATTATTTCTCTCCTCTTAGTGAAATGGAGCATGATCTAGAACTTCCCACTGAAGAGCGAGAAGCATTCACCTAGTTAAGGAATATGCATGTAACGGGTAGGTGATAGAAAATTTAATCAACAGTTGTAAGGCGAGAACCTTAGATTATGTAGTTTTTAATTTATCATATGAACTAGTTTTTTTAAACTATCATATGAACTAGTTATTGAAGTTATTTGTATTTTTTTTACTTTCAACAATGTACTAAATTAATATTTGTTTTTACAATGAATGTGTACTTTTATTTATTTTCTAACTTGTTTAGTTTAATTAAATATACTAAAAATTCAAAATAGATTTAAAAATAAAATTTCAAATAATTAGATTTTAAAATTCAAAATATTTAGTGACGAAATTTACAATTTAGTGACAAAAAATTTTGTTGCTAAAATGAATTGGTGAAAATGAAATCATTGTCTTAGCGATGGAAAGTAGGAATCCGTCGCTAAAATAGCAACAAAAAGTCCAATTAGTTGCTAAATTTAGTGACAAAAAATTACAATCTATAGCTAATTTAGCGACGGACATACAATTTCAGTTGCTAAAGTTTAGCGAGGAGCATTTTACCAACTAAAAATTTTTCATCGATTATTTGTTGCTAAGTGATTTAGCGATGAAAATTTCCATCGCTAAATCGCCATAATCTTGTAGTGCAATTTGGTGTCTGTACTTGTAAAACTTACAATTAAGTTGTGCAACTGAGAAAATTGTGACAAAATGGTTGTTCCAACCGGTTACTAACAGGTAAGCTGTAAAGTTGTGTTGACATAAGATAGACCATGCTGACATGGATTTGCATGTGAGTAGCATGTGACTTGTTAATCAGAAAATGACATTAAAAGACTTTTATTTTTCTTATTTTGAATAGGTTCTCACGTTCTTCATCTTTAAAAAAAAATATGTTGTTCAATTACTGAGAATCTGCTCTGCTCCATAGAAGTGGGTGGTGATATGTTCTTCTAAAATTGGCCTTGCATGATTAGAACTTCAGGGACCAACTGAAATCCAGGAAGAAGATTCTCCACTTATGATGATGGAATGTGTTCATTCTTCATGTGGATTAATCTTTCGATTTGTGAAAGAGCAAGAGCAATAATACCGGGGTTGCTGAAAAGAATTAACACCATGGAAGCAGAAAGGAATAAAGAAATACGGAAGAGGTGGAGAAGGGAAAAATATCTCTAGGCATGGGCAATTGTTTCAATTGTAATTATTTTATGCAAATGAAATGAATATATTTCTATTTTTTTAGGAATGCTTTAATGTACTCTTGCCTTAACCTAGGAGTTAGCTTGTATACTGATGTACTTTTACTAACTTAATTGTAACTGTGTTGTGTTTGTTTTGGATGGAAGACCAATTGCATTTTGTTGATGCAAAATTATTGGATGACAATGTTTGTAATCTGTTTGATGAAATGCTTAAGAGAAGTTTATGTACAATATTGAGCTACATGTTTTGACCTTTTCTAACCATTTGCTAATATGCTTCAACATGTACTTGTGTAAAAAATCATGGACATAAAAAGTTAACTAAATCAATTCATAGTAAGTTATAAATCCCATAGCAAATATAAAATGGGGCTGTTTATTAAACACTTTGTCCAAAAAACATGGCTAATGTAACAGCTCAAAAGCCATCCATAAACAACATGGTAAATCAACGCTAACAACAGTCCTATTCCTAATAACAGAAACATTCAAACACATTCAGTTGACAGAAACTCCTAAAACAACATTCTAAAAACTCAATATCTTTCCTATAGTCATTTAGCTCTAGTTAGTCTTTTTTGAAGATTGAGGGTAATTTTCGCTTCCTTGAGTTGTTGGAATGTTCAACTCTTCACTTGCAGCTGCTGTGCACTTGGCCAACTCATGAAGTCTTACTGATCATTTTCTCTATAAGTAAAAATCAAACATAAGTGTTAATTCCTTAAAATCAAATATAAGTGTTAATTCCTTAAAATCAAACATAAGTGTTAATTCCTTAAAATCAAACATAGGCACAAATCAAACATAGGCACATGTAGTTTAAACAAGTTGATACCTGTAATTCATCTCTAGTTATAGCCTTCTTTCCCTTTTGCTTAAATCCTTTACGCATTTCCTTCATGAATGATGGCTCTAGTTCATTGCCAAGTCTTTTTTTGCTTCCATCATATATCACCCTTTGTGAATTGGTCTTAGGCTACATAATATAGACATAACACATTAGTTGCAAGAAAATATAACATAATCTCAATACATGCCACTAGTTAAATAAAGCAAAACATACATTAATCATAACTATGCCAGTTACAGGGTATGTGTAGACACCATAACTAGGTGCTGGCTGAGCAGATTGACCTAGAATAAATTTTCTCTTCCTTCGTGCATAAGCATTTTCAGTATTAAGTTTGTTTGGACTTCCAAATTTGTTAAATTCAGATGTGTCTGACCTTTGTGCCTCATTGTTCAGTTCATTTGATTTTAATTGGCTATTAGAATCTCTTCCTTTAGTGTGTGGTTGTGGAATGTGACGTACATTTCCTTTCTTTTTTTGCTACATTTAACAAAATAAATGAAACTTGAAGTCTTCTAAGTGAATGAGTTTAATATATATTAATAAACATACAAATTTCATTCATAATCTTAACTTATATACAAAAAAATCATAACTGAATATTGACTTACTGAAAGTTTGTCCCCTTTTTCATTTGTTTGAAAGACATGTGAGGATTTTCCAAAGCCCAAAACCCTTTTGATAGTTGTTATAGGCTATTGGGACTGCTGAGATATATGCTTTACAGTAGGCTCAACTGCTGGCTTAATTAGAGACTCAAATATCGGTTCATAATTTGGCTCAATATTACTATCATTTAGTTGTGGCATATTGGCTCGAGCTTGCTGTGTCTTCAGCTTTGCACAAGATTTTTTAATGTGCCCTTTCTCGAAGCAAAATTTGCATGTCATGACCCTTCCTTTCCTAGACAACCTATACCCACTTGAAGGCTCTCCTTCTTCTCTCCTTCTTAGCTTAGTAGGTCTGCCAGGCATTTTTTTGAACTTTGGAGGTTATAAAGGGTCAAGTTCTGATTAATTCCAAATTCTTGGAAAATTTAAGGGTTGCATCATATGCCCATATGCCTTTAGATAGGTATCCTTTCTATAGCATATGTCTAAGTATGCTTTAGGGCCATGTCCTATGTGCCTAATTGCATATATAGCTTGAGGGCAAGGGATGCCTGTCAATATCCATTTCCTACATGGGCATGTTCTTTTCCCCAAATCAACAACAAATGTCTCACCATTATAACCCACTTCAAAGCAATTATCACCATTCCACATCAACTCACAATTTCCATTTCCATTATATTTGCATGGAGTTTTCTTCCAATTCTTGGGCCATAATCTGAATTCCATTTGCCTGCCATTTCCCTATTTGTAACTAATCTTTTCATGATCATTCTTTTAATGTCTCCATTCATAGAATAAATATTTTTTGTTGTAGCTTCTATGAGTCTACCATTGAATACTTTAACAAGATTATTGTCTACAATATCACACTTTACCTAGGTCCTAAAGTAGACTCGACACCAGTGCCTTGGATGAGTATTGAGCATATCCTTGTATCCTTTAGGAGTTAATTTCTTCATTTTAAGCATATTGGCCTCAAAATCAGGCATGTTTGCAGAATTGGCACATGCCCAAAATAACTTATGAAGCTTATTGTCTCTCCCATTCTTTTTTCTCCAATTAGCATATAGGTGCCTGCAACAACACATATGCTCTGCTTCTGGGAGAATATTTCCAACAGCATCTAATAGACCCTGTCATATACATGAAACATATAACAATATTATATTAACTTCATTTTGATAATTAACAAATAATAAATAATGAAAGAAATATCATATGACTAACCTTTTGTTGGTTAGTTATAACAACCCATCTAGCCCCATTTTCAAGTCCCAAATTAGCTTTTAGCAACTTCAAGAACCATTCCCAAATAACCTTCCTTTCACAATCCACAACAACCCATGCCACATGATATATTTAGTCATTTGCATCCCTCCCTATAACTGCCAAAACCTCACCATTGATTGTCCCTTTCAAAAAGCTACCATCTAGCCCTAACACCCTCCTACATCCACTTCGGAACCCATGCTTTAAGCAATTGATAGAGATATACATGTTAGTGATGTGCCCTAGGCCAATTATGTAATGGCCATATTTTTACTTTGTCATATTTCCATTTTATTGATAAAGAGGCATTTTTATGGTTACTGGCTAATTCTAGTTAGTTAATTCTACTAAGATCATTAAGTACGTGACTTAATAGTAAAACTCTTAGGTGATATTTGAATTCTAATCTAAATATCCATTGTCGATTATTATTGTGGGAACAACAATGAATAAAGACTAGTATGAGGTTGACTGATGATTATGTTTTACTAATTATGTATATGAGATATTAAGTCAAACTCATAGGTATATATTTTAGAAATGATGTACTGGATCGATCCACTATAAGAATACCACATGGATTATTGTCATAGGTAATTCTCATCACAGTAGTACTATTTGAGTCATTTGACCTGAAATCACCATGGTTTTTAGCATGATGAGTTCTGTATTTTAACACATTCCTATGCCATCTTTAACCGAATCAAAAAATAGGTTGTGATTGGTTATAGAATGAGTTGTGTGAGGGATGTGAGTAGTTAAGATGGAATTTGTCCTTTAGTTATTTTGAGAAGATATATGTTGGGCCCCTCGATGAATTAGACTGAAGAGAAATGCATGGCCATGCCAGAATGATAAAGAGTTATTAGTATCAGTCTACTTGGGATTAAGAAACAATACGATTGAATAATATAAGGATGACATAATCCATGCCTTATGTTCAATCAGGATATCATGTGACAAAAGGACTATAGTATATGATGTGCATTAGGTTATGTCAGATTATCTATCTTCACATAACTTAGGTAGTCATAATGTCTTGCTAGAGACCAATTATGACTTGTAGGCTAAAATTTGAATTTTGGGCCTATTGCCAGTGTTATGTGAACCTACAGGGTTGCACACTTAGAACAGGCTTAAAGCAGACTTGGGTTAATTAGCCTAATAATTATCTCTATGGAAGATTAAATAAATAAGTAAATAAATAAATAGTATATCTTTATATTAGTATTTATTTATTTCCTAATTTATTTAAGATAAGAGTTATCTAAATAAATAAGAAAGGATTCTAATTTGGACTTAGAATCAAAGTAGAAAAGGAAGTCTAATCTTACCAAAACTATTTTGGTAAGAGAAACCCTAGATAGGATGTATATATATACATCTCATTCTCTAGGGTTTAGGTTAAGCCAATTTTCTCCTCTTACTACTTCTTCTTCTGTGATAAGAAAAGCATGTAGAGTGAAAAGGTGTTGTGAGACAACAAAGGTTCTAGTAGACCTATTTCGCTTTGGATCACCTTGTTTGTGTGGATACCGTAGAGGGCATGACCTTTTGGTGATATCTCAATCCGATAAAAAAAATACGAAAAGCTTAAGGTAGGGTGTCACCGGAGTGAACCCCCTCTCATCCTTCCAACAATCTTGCCATAAGATCGTCTTAGTGAGTGTTTAGAAAACCTCTCAATCAATCTAGTTCGAATTACATGGATTCAAGTTATGGGTTTTTGTGGTTAACATTTTTGTTTTTCGCTGCGTTATGGATCGCGAAACCTAACAGTGGTATTAGAGCCACTTGTAATTCGATTAGATTGATTCTATGATATATATGATATACATAAGATATGAAAATAAGTGTTTGACATATGTGTGATATATGTTTGATTTTAAAAAGAGTTTTCAAAATTTCATTAAAATGTTTCTATGTGGTGATTTAATTAAATCTACATCGAAAATAATTTTATACATTAATTGGATTAATGTCTATGGTTGTTTAATATGATTAAACACCATTTCTAGTATGAATTTTTGCAAAATACATGATGTTTTCGAGTGCAAAAATTCGGGTCTACAGGTCACATGGCCGTGTGGCTGAGGCACACGGTTGTGCATAAAACAGAGTTGCAATTTTGATAGATATCGTGCACATGGTCGTGTGCAACCGCAAATCTGTAAAGTGTAGATTTAAAAGCTTATGGCATTCTTGTTCAAGTGTTGGGCAAAGCTGATATGCTAGCGGGATCGCCGAATGGATTTGCCACATAAATCATTCTCATCATAATAATTAATTTTAGTGAAAATTAATCTATCATGCTCTATGTGTTTAGTGTAAAAATGCATGGTGCATGGCATGGTCCATAAGACCAATGTGATAGGATTTTTATTATTCATTTTATGGGTTGAAATTTATTAAATACAGTCTGTGAGTCATTTTTTAATTTTATTTTATTAAGTAGTAATAGAATAGTATAGATTGCAACTTGTAATGTAATGTAAATGAAGATCCAACATGGAGACAAAAGGAGGCTAAGGATGGAGATCCAAGGTGGATACTCAAGGTGGGAATCCGAGGTGAAAAGCTTAAGATGGTGGATGTTTTTTTACCTAGGATTGACCATTGATCTTCATATTGGCTTACGAAGATCAAACTAGATTTGGGCCATGCTATGTCACGTTTACTTTATTGCTTTATTATTATGTTATGTATGAGATGCTAGGCATATGATGTATGTTTACAACATAATAATATCCAAATAAAGTAAACAAAAATGAACCCTCATTCAATATTAATTCATTATAATGCCTCCTATAATATCAACACTTGTCAAGCCTTAGATTATTGTATATGGGCCTGCCAAAGTAGGGTGTATTAAATCATCCGAGGAAGGCAAGTCTGATAATGGTACTATCCGAATGTTTGATATGGTTAGACTTAACTAGGTTATCAAGACGGTTTTAGACCTAGGGCATTAGATGGAATTTTTAACTAGGATATATGATGTCAAATCCCATACCTTTCAAGAGTTATATGTGATGTAATTAGTAAGAGTTACCTACCTAAATAACCATATCATTAGGCGATGGACCAGAGCTCACATAAAGTATGGTGAAATATGGATCTTGACCCACTAAAATTTATAAGTTAACTTAAGGGTTATTAATTTGAATAAATTATTTTAGGATTTATAACTATGCCTCATTAAAATAACTTGATAAAATACTGAATACACTGCATATATTTTTGTTGTAGATAATGGCATCAAAGGCAACATATAATTGTCACTGCGATCGATCCTCAAGAAGGATAAGCTTAACGGGACTAACTTCCTTGACTGGCACAGAAACTTAAGAATTGTTCTTAAGCAAGAAAGAAAAGAATATATCCTTGATCAACCTGTTCCTGATGAACTAGTTGCTAATGCTCCTAGAGCTCAAAAGGATGCTCATAGTAAGTATCTTAATGATTCTATAGATGTTACTTGCCTCATGCTTGAATGCACGGATTCAAATCTCTAAAAGCAACTAATGGAGATGGATGCTTATACCATAATTTGCCATCTCAAGGAAATGTTCTAAGAGAAAGCTAGAATTGAAAGGTTTAGCACCATAAAGGCATTGCTTTCTTGCAAGTTGATTGCTGGCAGCTCAGTGGCTCCTCATATTCTCAAGATGAAGGGTCATCTTGAAGACCTTGAAAGACTTAGTCTTAAGATTGAGCAAAAATTGGCCATTGATATTATTCTCCAGTCCTTACCAGAAACATATGATGGGTTTGTTATGAACTATAACATGCATGACATGAACAAAACCGTTTCTGAATTACATGAGATGCTTAAGACTGCTGAGAAGAACATCAAGACTACCAAGGATGTTCTAATGGTTAATAAAAGGAAAGGTATGAAAAGGATGAGAAAGGGTAAAGGCAAGAATAAGGCTTTTAAAGGCTTTCAGAAGCCCAAGCCCAAGCCTAAATCTGCACCCTAAGCAAAACCATCTAAGGAGGGAAAATGCCATTTCTACAATGAGCTGGGTCATTGGAAAAAAATTGCAAGCTTTATATGGATGATCTAAAGAAGAATATTGGTAGTGTGACTACCTCTTCAAGTATTCATGTTATAGAAGTTAATTTATCTACTTTTGATTCATGGGTATTAGATACCAGTTTTGGATCTCACATTTGTACTAATATGCAAGGTCTAAAAAGGAGTAGAATCTTGGCTAAAGGAAAAGTGGACCTACGAGTTGGAAATGAAGCAAGAGTTGTTGTATTAGCTGTAAGAACTTATGATTTGACTTTGCTTAGTGGACTTGTTTTGAGTTTAGAAAACTGTTATTATGTACCTGCTATGAGCAGGAATATCATTTCTGTTTCTTGTTTGGACAAGAATGGTTTTGAGTTTATTATTGGGAATAATAAATGCTCCATTTATCATGATAACATTTTCTATGGATATGCTCCACGAAATCATGGTCTTTATGTTTTGGACATTGAAGACACTAATGAAAAGTCCATCTATAACTTTAATACGAAGAAGTTTAAATCTAATGATTTAAACACAACCTATCTTTAGGATTGTTGTTTAGGCCACATAAATGAGAAACGCATATCAAAGCTCATATCAAAGCTGTAACATGGACTTTTAAATTCATTTGATTTTGAATCATATGAAACATGTGAATCTTGTTTGTTGGGAAAAATGACTAAGACACCCTTTACTGGACATAGTGAGAAGGCCAATGATTTGTTGGGCCTTATACATTTTGATTTGTGTGGTCTATTAAGTTCTACTGCTAGAGGAGGTTATCAGTACTTCATTACTTTCACAAATGATTTCAGTAGATATGACTATGTCTATCTAATGAAACACAAATCTGAATCTTTTAAGATGTTTAAAATTTTCAAAAATGAAGTATAAAATCAACTTAGTAAGAATATTAAAGCACTAAAATCTGATCGAGATGGTGAATATTTAAGCCAAAAATTTATTGATCATCTTAGAAATTGTGGAATAGTATCATAATTAACTCCACCATGAACACCAAAATGGAATGGTGTGTCCAAATGGAGAAATCAAACTCTATTGGATATGGTTCGATCTATAATGAGTCATTCAAATCTTCCAATCTCCTTTTGGGGGTATGCTCTAAAAACTGTTGCGTTCCTTTTAAACAGAGTTCCATCAAAGGCAGTTGAAAAGACACCATATGAGATATGGACTGGGAAATCTTTTAATTTGTCTTTTCTTAAGATTTGGGGATATGAGGCTTATGTGAAGTGTCAAATTTCAGATAAATTATCACCTAAAGCAAATAAATGCCTTTTGTGGGATATCCTAAAGAAATAAAAGGATATTACTTTTACAATGCTTATGAAAACAAAGTGTTTGTTGCTAAGAATGGTGTCTTTTTAGAAAGAGAGTACGTTTCCAAAGGAACTAGTGGGAGTAAGGTACAACTTGATGAAATTCAAGAACCACAAAATAACATTGTACCACAAATGGAACCTCAGCTGGATCAATAAGTAAATGTTGAATCTACACAAGTACTAAATGGTCCTAGAAGGTCTGGTAGGACACGTCAAAATCCTGAGAGATATGGATTTCTTATAATAGATAATAATCATGTGATGATTGTGGATCAAAGTGAGCCCAAAACCTACCAAGAGGCCATGGACAGTCTAGACTTTGAGAAATGGTTAGAAGCCATGAAATTAGAAATGTAATCCATATGATAATCAAGTATGGACCTTGATTGATCCACCTGAAGGTTTAAAAACTATTGGGTCTAAATGGGTTTTCAAAAAGAAAACTGACATGGATGACAATGTGCATACCTTTAAAGTAAGATTGGTAGCAAAGGGTTTTAAGTAAACACATGGTATAGACTATGATGAAACCTTTTCACCAGTTGTTATGCTCCATTCGAATTCTCCTTGCCATAGCTATATACTATGATTATGAGATATGGAAAATGGATGTCAAAATAACATTTCTTAATGGAAACCTCATGGAGGATGTGTACATGACACAACCAAAGGGTTTTGTCAATCCTGAGAATTTTGAAAAAGTTTGCAAGCTCCAAAGATCCATTTATTGATTGAAGCAAGCTTCTCAGAGTTGGAATCTTTATTTTGATGAAGCAGTCAAAGAGTTTTCATAAAAGATGAAGATGAACCTTGTGTTTACAAGAAGGTTAGTGGGAGTGCAACAGTTTTTCTAATGCTATATGTTGATGACATATTACTCATTGGAAATGATATTCCTACTCTAAAAAATGTTAAATCATGGCTAGGGAATTGTTTCTCAATGAAAGACTTAGGTGAAACCGCTTAAATTTTAGGCATCAAGATCAATAGAGATAAATCTAAGAGGTTTATTGGCCTAAGTCAGAGCACTTACATTGACAAGGTACTGAATAGGTTCAATAGACAAAACTCTAAAAGAGGATTCTTGCCAATGTCCTATGGAATTAGTCTTAGCAAGACTCAATATCCAAAGACACAAGACGAGCGAGGCCGCATGAGTAATATTCCATATGCTTTTGCTATTGGATCCATCATGTATGCCATACTATGCACTCAACCAGATGTCTTATATGCTTTGAGCATAATGAGTAGATACCAGTCAGACCTAAGTGAAAGTCACTAGATAGTAGTTAAGAATATCTTTAAGTACTTGAGAAGGACTAAGGATGCATTTTTACTGTATAGTAGGTAGGAGGATGAGCTAGTTGTAAATGGTTACACAGATGCTAGCTTCCAATCTGACAAGGATGACTTTTGATCACAGTCAGGTTATGCGTTTTATTTGAATAAAGGTGCAATGAGCTGGAGAAGTTCAAAGCAAGATACCGTTATCGATTTTACAATATAAGCTGAGTACATAACTGTCTCTGATACAACAAAGGAAGCTATTTGGATCAAGAAGTTCATAACTGGATTGGGAGTTGTAACCAGTATATTAGATCCAGTTGGCTTGTATTGTGATAATAGTAGAGCCATAACATAGGCTAAGGAACCCAAATCACATTAACGATCTAAACATATACTCAGGTGTTATCATCTCATTAGAGAAATCATTGAGAGAGGAGATGTGAAGATATGCAAAGTACCAACAGATGACAATGTTGCTGATCCACTAACTAACCTCTTCCACATGCTAAGTATAAGAGTCATACTAGGTCAACGGGTATGAGATATAATATTAATTGGGCCTAGTGCAAGTGGGAGATTGTTAGTGATATGAACTAGACCAATTATGTAATGGCCATATTTTGACTTTGTCATATTTCCATTTTATTAATAAAGAGGCATTTTTATGATTATTGGCTAAATCTAGTAAGATCCTTGATTAGTTAATTCTACCGAGATCATCAAGTACGTGACTTGATAGTAAAACTCTTAGGTGATATTTGAATTCTAATCTAAATATCCCTAGTCGATTATCGTTGTGGGAATAACAATGAATAAAGACTAGTATGAGGTTGACTGATGATTATGTTTTACTGATCATGTATTTGAGATATTAAGTCAAACTCATACATATATATTTTAGAAATGAAGTACTGGATTGACCCACTATGAGAATACCACATGGATTATTGTCATAGGTAATTCTCATCATAATAGTACTATTTGAGTCCTCTGACCTGAAATCACCATGGTTTTCTACATGATAAGTTCTGTATTTTAATACATCCCTATGCCATCTTTAACCAGATGGCAAAATAGGTTGTGATTTTATATAAAATGAATTGTGTGAGGGATGTGAGTGGTTAAGATGGAATTCGTCCCTCAGTTATTTTGAGAAGATATCTGCTGGGCCCCTCGATGAGTTAGACTGAAGAGAAATGCATGGCCATGCTAGAATGATAAAGAGTTATCAGACTACTTGGGATCGAGAAACAATACGATTGAATAATATAAGGATGACATAATCCATGCCTTATGTTCAATTAGGATATCATGTGACAAAAAGACTATAGTACATGATGTGTATTAGGTTATGTCGGATTATCGATCTTCACATAACTTAGGTAGTCATAATGCTTTGTTAGAGATCAATTATGACTTATGGGCTAAAATTGAAATTTTGGGCCCACTACCAATGTTATGTGAACCTACAGGGTTGCACACTTAGAACAGGCCCAAAGTAGACTTGGGTTAATTAGCCCAATAATTATCTCTATGGAAGATTAAATAAATAAGTTAATAAAAAAATATATGTATATCTTTATATTAGTATTTATTTATTTCCTAATTTATTTAAGGTAAGAGTTATCTAAATAAATAGGAAAGGATTCTAATTTGGAATTAGAATCAAAGTAGAAAAGGAAGTCTAATCTTACCAAAACTGTTTTGGTAAGAGAAACCCTAAATAGGATATATATATATACATCTCATTCTCTAGGGTTTAGGTTAAGCCAATTTTCTCCTCCTTCTACTTCTTCTTTTGTGATAAGAAAAACAAGTAGAGTGAAAAGGTGTTGTGAGACAACAAAGGTTCTAGTAGACCTACTTTTCTTTGGTGACCTAGTTAGTGTGGATATCGTAGAGGGTGTGATCTTTTGGTGGTGCCTCAATCCGACAAAGAGATATGTAAAGCTCGAGGTAGGGTGTCACCGGTTTGAACTCCTTCTCTTCCTTCCAACGTTCTTGCCTAGAAATCATCTTGGTGAGTGTTTACAAACCCTCTCAATCATTCTAGTTTGAATTATATGGATCTGGGTTATAGGTTTTTCATGGTTAAAAGTTTTATTTTCTGCTGCATTTTGGATCACGAAACCCAACAGTGGTATTAGAGCCGCCTGTAATTCGATTAGATTGATTCCATGATATATGTGATATACATGAGATATGAAAATGAGTTTTTGATATA